>JAOTAV010020610.1:0-23217 GCA_026546445.1 Cyclargus thomasi
CGGAGCTATGGTTGAACATACATAAAAAAAATATCCACAACCGAACATATAACCTCCTCGTTTTTGGAAGTCGGTTAAATATTTTAAATGTCACGTCACAAGTCTGAGGAGGTACTTTTGCGGATACCATCTAGTTTGAATATATTTGTCCCATCTCTGTATAGAAAGCCGGTATGTTAATTTCTATTGAATCTCAATCAATAAATAGCTGATATGCCGTTTGAAATAAATCCATTGTATGTTAAAATCTAATTTCTACATCAAAGATTACTAAAGTACAAAACAGGTGCATCCTGTTTTGTACTTTAGTAATCTTTATACATAACTACCATTAGAGATTAGTTTTTAGTTGTCTTACTCCATTTGCTGTGTCGATATAAATGAATTTATATACAGCTAACATGTATATTTTTTAAACTTTACTCTTTCAAAACGTCAGCTAGCACAACGGTAGTATTGCCCGGTTTTTAATTATGTCCTACGTGCACATAGAACGCATGACGCAAGCTATTAATTATGGCTGAGATGTGATTCTTTTCCAGGCACAAAGCGCTCCTCTGTTACACCGATTTGCATTAATTTGCATCTGACAAGTCCATTTAGTACACAGTCTTTGTGTACTCCAACGGAAACACTGTTTTTCATTTTTATTTGGACGTTCATTTATTTCCTCTCTCCTGTGTCGCGAGCCGATGTAGAAAGTCGCGTTTTTATGTCTTAAGAATATAAGGAAACGTAACGTTTCACCACTTCTGGATATGTGTCAGATAAGTTGTGGATAGCCAGTACGCCACTTAACAGGATGTGGTGCCACGGGCCCGTATTTTTGTTGACCCTATTGCTATTTAGCCGTTTTTGCTCGCATGGAAATGATTTATCCCATGAGAAAATGTGTTCGGAATAAAAAGTACTCTAAATCAACTAATGCCAAACCGGTATACGGAACTTTTCGTATGTGAGTTATACTCGCACTTGGCCCCTTTTTCTGGATATTATTATAGTCTCTGCCTTGTGATAATGTAACAAATGAATGAATTTTTGAAAATTTTTGTGTTTTTTCGTAACAAACATACAAAAATACATATCTCTCGTCTTTAAATGTGAGATTAAATGAGATGTGAGATTGAGGTTGATGATAAAGATGTTTTTAGTTGCTAGAAAAATATGTAGGTAAATTCTATAAAAATATTAGTTTAAATCGTAATAGAAAAGTATTATAAAGAGTGCCGTAAATTTCAAGTGAAATTGCTTCTTTATAAGCTACTTCTTTATAACTACTAACAATTTTGTGCAATATAATCAGGCCTATGGATCATAAATAACAATTTCCATATACCGCCTGGCATAAGGAGATGAAAATAAAGTGAATTCCATAATTTATTACCAGTCTCTTCATATTTAACTCTTCACCTTTATATTAATAGTATAAATTATATGCGGTGCAATAATTTAATTCATGAGTGAGGATATTATAAAGTTCACCGTTAAATTACTGCTAATTTAACTGTAATCTCTATAATATCCTTAATTAGGAGCATTTTTCAATCGTTGAATGGAAAATTAATTAAACCTGAATTTTTTTTCATACACATAAAAAAATCTATATCAGTGCTGTTACTTTAATAGCTATCTCTGCGTCAAGAATAGGAATTACTCTTTAAATCAGGGCTTTTGTTTGGTCATCGAATACTAATTCCAAAGAAATGTCCTTGTAGTTTGAATGTTATTAATGAGACGATTTAACGACCTCCGTGGCTCGGTTAGTAAGCGCTTTGGTAGCTTAAGCCGGGGGTCGCGGGTTCGAATCCGCCGACGGAGCAAAAGTTTTTCAATGTTCCTTGGTCTTCGATGTGTATTAAATATGTGTATCATATAATAAATATCATAAGTATTTGTATACTATAAAGTATGAAATATATATACCAGACTGACGTAGTGTGAAGCGTCCATAGATATTACAATTATTATTATTATAATGAGAGACTTAAAAAGTAGAATTATTTGACCAATGGCCAGACCTCTGATTACTTGTGTACGTTGTGACCATTTCACGTATTATTAATGGCAGTTTAAGTTGACATTTTGCAGTTATGGCTTAAGAGCCTAGTTCAGCCAGATTTCCGTCAGTATATTATAGTGGAAACAAAAAAAAAGTTCAATTAGAACCTTCTAAAATGGTGGACCCCAAAGGTTTTCTATTATTCTATATATATCTAGAATTTAATATAATATCTTGATGCAAATAATTCTTATGTTTGTTTGTCACCGAACTCTTCTCAAACGACTGGACCGATTTGCAGACCGGTCGGCAGAACGTCTGTCGGGTCTGATAGTCACAATATCTTCCACGAATTTCGTATATGAACAATTTCGCGAATCTGTTGTGTCAATAGTATAATCTATTATATCAATACGCGAGCGGGAAACTTTGTGGGGTACAAAGTTTTCCGACTTTTACGAAAGATGCGTAGACGTAAAAGCATGAAATTTCTCCCAGTTATAGTTGATCTGCAGGAGGAGCGTGGATACTAATATTATTTTCAAATATGCTTTTATCTAAAATATTTTTAATTGATAAAATGCTACCTATGCACACTAAAATATTTTGACATAACACGATAATCATACACGAAACATTCTATTGTTTATGGTGAACGTTTGTGCTTTTTTAAAATAAGATTTAATGACCCTGGCCTGGTAACGAGACCTTTATACCAAATTGAAGTCTGCGATTGAATTGAAAATAGATTATATTTTTATAGCTCGTCTACACGATGGATTTAAATATTTATGGTCGAATTTCAACCACAGGGCCACCTCTAGTAATGATTGATAAGTAATATCATCGTATCCCACGCAAAAGCTACTTTAGGATTAGGGAACATCAGATCTTTATTGGCAGAGATTGAATTACGAATCCAAATTTTATATTAGATCGTATTATTGGGTTATTAAATCCCATCCCAACTTCAATTTATCAATTTGCCAACGCTTTAGCGGAATTAAAGTAAAAAAAAGAAGTGGAAGTTTATTTAACCCTATTTATTTATTAATTAGCTGTTACCCGCGAGAAACTTATGAATTATCCATGTTTCTTACATTTTTTACTACTGCTCGGCTCCTTTTGGTCGTAACGTAAGTTTTTATAGCCTTATAGTATTTCTCCATTAATGGACTTACAAACACAAACATAATTTTTCAATTGGGGCCAGTAGTTCCCGAGATTAGTGCGTTTAAACAAACAAACAAACTTTTCAGCTTTATATTATTAATATAGAAAAGAGAGGAATTAACAGTCTGATGCGTCTGTGTGTATCGGTGCGGTATGCGGTCACTATTTGGCTCCTAAAAGATTATTCTTTCAATTTAGTTTGTTTCATATCAAAATATGTTACTTTAGTGTGCCTAGGTTCTTAGATATTATGTTTAATGAAAATCAGTTGAGCAATAATGGTAATATTTAATAATGTAACTAACTCGCTGCTCGTGACTACACTCGCGTGAAACTTATAAATCATCCCGTTTTAACAACATTTTTGGTTACTACTCATGCTCCTGTAGGTCGTAGCGTGATGTTATATAGGCCTTCTTTGATAAATATACTAACCAATACCAAAATAATATCTTACGATTCCGGCCAGTAGTTCCTGAAATAAGCGCGGTCAAATAAACAAATTAACTCCTCAGCTCTATATTATCTACATATTAATACGCGAGCGCAAAACTTTGTACCTCTTTTTACGAAAGACGCGTAGATGTAAAGGCATGCAATTTCTTTCAGTTATAGTTGATATGGAGGAGGAGCGTGAAATACCAATATTATTCTTAAATATGCTTTAATCTTGCATATTTTAATAAACAAAACGCCACGCACTCTACAATATTTTGATATGACACGATAATATGAAAATATAAATATTCTATTGTTTATGGTTGACGTCTGTGTTTTTTTTTTAATTTAATGGCCTGGTATAAAGAAACATGCCAAATTGAAACCTGTGATTGAATTGAGAATAGATTATATTTTTATAGCTCCTCTACACGATGGATTAAAATATTTATGGACGAATTTAACAAGATATTAAATAAGTATTATGTTTAATGAAAAATAATCAGTTGAACAACAAAAGTAATAAATGAAGTGAGTGGAGTCGTCTACACATATTGTGTACATTACGTTATACTGATGTTATAGGCTGTTGATTCGTCTTATATTTATTCATCAACCGAAGACGAACAAAAATAAGAGGAAAGTTACTTTTGGAAAGCAATTTTCTGTTTCTTATTCCGAAATAAGTTCGTGAATATGTTTTTTGTTTGAATTAGGTGAACGTTTTGTATTCTGTTCAAAGCTTCTTGGATTCTTTGATTTTTGTGGTACTATCATCAGCTTCAGCGATATCTTCAAGAATTTTGTTTCCCGTGCTATAAACATGTTTCATTGTGATTGATTTGGCTTTTTTACTTTTTTCATGACTTAAGTATGTACCTTTGCTTCTAATTTAATTTCAAGCGGTTTGTCAAAACTTTATTCTAAGGTACAGAAATTATTGATAATTGTGTATATTATTATTTATTTTACATTAAAAAGCGTAATATCTATATTAATTAAGTGGCTGTCATCTAATTGTTAATTAAAATATTATAAAGAAACCTTTCGAAAAAATGCACAGAACCAGAGAGGCCTTGGGCAACACGTTTCCATAGAATCGCCATTCAAAATGTACGGAATCATATAATAATAGTGTAAATGGAAAGCCTAATATTTAATTAAGCTTTGAATCTGAGCTTCTAATCTCTTTCTAATAATATTAGTTGATATTTAAACTTCATTTTATCAAATGCTTAGGGACCATCTATAAAGTAGAAGGGTCGTTGAAGTGTGACATGGTGTGACAAAAGGTTGTGGGGGTTCTCAGTTTTGTGACATCACATTACAAATTATGATATTTAATTTAAAAATAATGATTTGGCTACCATTTTTATAATTTACAAATTTTATGACGACACACCTGTGACGAGGTGAGGGGTCTAAAAATCATGAAATTTGGGTGAGGTACGTTATGGGTCCCTTGGGTCTATTCTGTACAGTTTTCGGCGATTATATCGATTATATGCACAAGCAATAAATAACAAACGGTGAACAAAGTTAGCAGAGCAGTGCAATATAATTCCTATTACGTATTTTAAATGATTAAGCTACTTGTATCGATTAACAAACGGCGCTAAGATATTATGTTGATTGATAGCAAAGAGATCTCAGTAATTGTCTTACTCAACGCCAATATACTCATTAGAAACGTATCATTGAAATATCACACAAAACCCTCTATCATACAGTCTATTTTCCTGTGTACCTGAGGTGTAAAGCACGATGTATTAATCAAAGTGCTTTCGGCGCGTTACGAAATGAGGTGCGGTCGGGCTATTGCACTATTACTTTGCAAATAAGATAAATTAGCCTTAATTAGACAAAGATTTTTTAAATAATCACGGTAGTACCTTAAGTTGTTGTGGAAAAGTTGAATTTTGAATGGTGTTCGCTCGATAAAAAGATTTAAGTACCTTTAAAAGAGTAGGCACACAGTAAGGGGGCGTGCCGAAGCGCACCGCATTCCTCTTACAAATTTTATACCACCAAGCTCTTAGTAGGAAAAATTCGATGCGCCCATTCACGTCCCTTATAAAGAATGCGCCATACTTAATCCCTTTAATCCTCACCCCTTACTATGGTCACATTAATAATTTCGTTATCCACAGATATGTAAATGAAACAAAAGTAATAAACTAACTCTGGTTACCCAAATCCGGATAACGTAACAGCATAACATAATATTAATATTCTATAAAATGTGGTCACCATTTAACTGCTTCTCTAAAAGGGCTCACGTAGCAATATTTCTGACAGCAATTTTTTTTTTTAATCACAATCAGTTTTAATTTTTTTAAGTAACTATTTTATCAAAACTATTCGATTTCTAAAAATAGTTCAAAATATATACTAAAACGAATTGCACAGCATTTCCTTTACACTATTGCTATTACGACCTTTTTTAGGTCCTCTGGTGACGCATACAGTGCATACTAATAGTTACTACTAAGTAATATAAAACGTTCTCCCCTATCACTTCATCACATTCCACCATCTACAGAGTAACGAAGTTTAAAATCGTTTTCATTAAGAAAAAATAAAAAACATATTTTTAGTCATTTAAAAATAATAATAACTCAATTACAGCTCAAATATTTTAGAGGTTTACCTGTAGTTAACTAAAATTGTTTGAATTGTAGTATAAAATTAAGATATTATATCTTGTGGTATTAATTGCCGTATTCTATTAAGGCATAAATACCTTATGGTTAAAATATTTGACATTCCGTTGGTCAGACTCTATTCAGTTAATATTTGATATTGAATTAACAGTAACTATGACTATCAGCATTTGTTGTATTTTTCGCTATTTATATATTTTTAATTTCTACTGGTTTTTAACTGCCAAATATTATTTTAATGTTGCACACAAGTTACATTATACACTAAAGCTAAATAGTGTGATAAAATTTGTTGTCATTTTATACACGGTAGTGGATCAAGCCGGGTTCAAGTCTAACAGAACTGTCAGACAGCACCGTGTGTATACTTTACAATGTAAATTATTTATCTAATAACACAAAAAACAATTAAATACTTTTAGCACTATTTCCGCAACATAACTTAATCTTTAAAATCGTCTATCAAACAATGAAACTATAAACCAAGAAGTTTTAATTACCACGTATCTGACCTATGTACTATGGGTTCAAATCAAAATCACTAAGAGCATAAAACAAGTTTAGCCGTTCTTAAATCTTGTTGTGCAAGAACCATAGAAAGCGACATGCGCACCTTAAAATAGATTTAATTGGTCCCTAGTGTACGTTGTAGCCATTATAGGCGACTATAATTCACGATACTTTGAATTACTGTGTAAGTTTAATAACTTGACGTAATAACTTATTCCATTATTTATTACTGAGGTAAACAGACTCTCTCATTTAAGTCTTTACCCGCTTAGAAATTTATTACACTAGAAAATCGTTAAGCGTCGTGAGCAAATTAGACAAGCCTTATCTAAGAGTTCCTGATATATTTATAAGCGACTTTCATATTTTAAATATGTAGAGATAAAAGCATTCAGATTCATGTTGCTCTTTTTCAAATGTTCAAAAAACTTAACTTGTATTTCATTATAAAAAAATAATCACAATGTTATAAAAGCTATATACTTTGAAAATAACAGCCAATAAAAATGTCCGCTGTAATTATAATACTTAGTACTCTACAAAGTTATTTATAGTTGTTGCTGGTTTAAAAATGTCTATAATTTATTAGCCAGCCACCTGATTAAGGCAGTCAAGTAAACGATATTTAATTAAATAATTTGCCGGGATTATTAATTGTTAGGGAAATTAAAATAGTAAGGTAACTCTTATTCTATAGTTATGCTTAGTTCAGCCTCGTAGTTCTTATTAAATTTAGTACCTTTGCATATACTATTATATACCTGGAAAAGAAAAATTCCCTTACTTACTCACTGACTCATCTCAAAATCTTACAAACTAAGAGTTTGAAATTTTGCATAGGTTCTTTTAGGACGGAGATATTATGTTCACTGAGACGGGATTTTGTGAAATTCAATATAATTTTGTTTTAAAGTGTTGAAACCTGGTGGGAATTTTTGATCTCGCGTGCGGAAACCTTTTGAGGATCTTAATATTATCACAGGCACGAAGCCTGTAACTTTATTCAAAACATTAGCAATGCTTAACCAAGCGGACGTAGTCGCGGCAATAGTAAGTTTATTGGTATATCAACAACAAACTCGTCTGTTAATGACATAACACGTTTTTGCAAAAGTTATAAACTTGTAAGTCAATGAAGTGTGACATAGTGGGAACTGCACAAAAACGCCAAGCTGTTAGCGCTCCATAACATTCGTCTTGGTGATTGACATGGTTCGCCGTTTCTGGTGGAACTAGTTCTAGTGCCTGCGGCGTCAAGTGGGATCGTGTTGCGTGTCGATTTGTATAGACGCATGATAGTAACTTTATTGATAGGATATGTAACATTTTATTTCGTGAACCGACTAGAGAAAAGCGCGTTTCATACCATTTTTACCAGCTTAGAACAGCGGAGTTTCGAGGGTATCGGCCGCCCGGGCGGAGGATAATTTTGCCGCCCCACTTGGTCCCCATAATTAGGCGTTTTAATTTCATTATACAATTTTTACAAATATTTTTGAGCGATTTTCATTGATGTGGATATTAGTCGCGTCGCGTTTTTAAATTTTTTTTTTCTACCAGTGCTGATACTCTCATATAATTTAACGTGTTACATTAATTACAGATAAGTGGCGAAAAAATAATCGCGCAAATAAAAATTACAGCGCAGACACGATCTATTTTCAAAAAATTTTTCGGTCAGAACCGTCATCATTCTTATGCAAACTACGTATGTAAGTCCGGAATTCCTACAATTGGTCACACATTAAGAAATAAAATATTACGTGTGATTTAATGGCTTCGAATTTATAGTTTTGTTAGAAATATGGAATGGTCGAATATTTTGAATCTTTCATTTCTTACTGTGTAATTTTTCCGCCCCGTATAAAGTGCCCCAACTGGCTTAGAAAATTGTATCTCGTAATTGCCAATTGTAGGTCATATACACTAAAGTAACTAGCTAATCTTGTGCCTACTAAGTACTAAAAGTAAGATTTTAATAAATTTAGACATTTTACTTTATTTAGAACGATTTAAATAAAATAACTTCTGTCAGCAAGCCGGCTGGCTGACCTCAGTGTTTCGGGTTTAGTTGGCTTAATCTGAGGATACGACTCCCACCTTAAACGCTTACGTTTGAAGACTATGAGGACTGCCGCTTCAGCAAACATCTTCTACGATTATTGTATGAGCTTAATGCACAAATTGTGGTTTCATTATCCTCTACAGAAAATCTTACATTTTATTTAATCTGTAGCCATAATTGTCTTATTTTATTATTTAGTTATTATTTGGTATTATTTGGTTCAGTTAATTATACTCGTATATTTTACTTTCTCGAGACTCAAATTTCTCAATATAAAGGTCATAATAGTTTTCCGCCTTTTAGCTAAAAGAGCCTGATATAGATAAATAATAAAATCAATTACACATATGTATATGTCGTTATTTAGTAATAATTAAATTTGATATTTGTAACACGAGAATGTATATTAATTCATCAACTACACTTGGCCGTTTAATTACACACAAAGTGTAATTTTAGTGTAATGATTGTAAGTTTACGTAGGCCAACCCAACGTGCCCTCATCCTGTACATTAATCAAGGAGATAATTATGTGTAACCCTGATATAGTATCTGGTTACAACCCTACAAACTTTGACTTTTATCTTTGTATGTTTAATATGCTAAAGATTTTGCGAACATCGAATTCATGTTTACGAAACGACTCAGTCAGCGTGCATAAAATGGATACATTGTTAAAATGTCAAAGTCTTTTATCTTATGCAAAACATAGTTAATATGATTTTGGATGTGTGTGTAAATAATAAACAATTGAATGTTAGGTTTTTACTCTTTGAATAAGCCGGTAAACGAAATTTTCATATTTTCTATCGGGTTCTATTTGATCAGCTTGAGTACCACAGCTTCGTACTGTTCCACGTTCATGTTGCTGGCCTCTACCACATCACTGAAAAATGAAATAAAGCTAGTCAATACACTTGCCTATACGAGTTGAAAAATGTCAGAGTACTCGGTGAAAACAGGCAGAGTTCAATATGACCTTTAACTGATGGAGAACCCGCGTAACTTTATCGCGTATCAAACAAGACCTGCAGTGCTAGCATGGCGTCAGTAGACATCCGAAGGTACAGAAATTTTTACAGTTTTACAGGATAAGCAAACAGTTTTCTACCTCTGTAGCATGGCGATCGGAAAAAGAAAGTTTCTTTCTTATCTGGATTTCTTCCGTTATCGAAATTCTTTAGTAAAGCATGGCAAATGCAGACCACGAATATTTTAATTGAGATAATCCGAGTAAATCACGTGGGACCATCATTTCTTCGATAATAATCATTATGAGTGTTATGAGATTCATGTTCCACAATCATGTACAGTATAATTTACATATTAATATGGGTTGATGTTTGAAGCGGGCTGTCCAATTAATATTTAATTTTCAATTATATATTAATCGGGCAGTCCCGGGACCTCAAACCTTAAGTTAATACGGAAATTAATAACTAATTCCCACGTGGCGTTGAGTTGAGAGCGTCAGTAATCCTTATACATATAAATCTAAAAGGACAAAATTGTTTTAGCGTTCGTAACTAGGTAAATTTATTTGTACCCTGTTGATAAAAAATTTCATTGTAAGATTTGGTACACATCTGTGAAAAATAAGGGTAACTACTAAATAATAATTTGTAAACTACTGTTTTTACATGAATTAAGTTATGTGTATGTGATAAAGTACTAGATTTGTCAAAAATGTTTTTTTTCGCAGGTAAGCTAAACAAAATACTTACCCGGCGTTCTTGGGTGAGTTGACGCTGCTCACGAGGACCTCTAGCTGTCCAACGACCTTCTCAAAGTACGTCAGGTCGATAGAGTGCGTCGAGCCTCTGAAGTTGATAACGATGACGTACGTCTCGTCCTGGTACCACCTGTTAATGAAGACTAAGGCTGTTAACTCCAGGGAAAAGAAATTACCTAGGAACAAATGCAGAAACGAGGGAGATACGTTAATTTCAACTAGGGCATCGAGACCGGGCTTACCCATAACTCGAAAACCCGGGAAAACTCAGGTTGGGTTCGAAAAATGGGTACCCGGTTTTTTCGAGCTTTTCGTTTTTTTTCTTTTACGATACTTTGTTACTTAGATGCTTTTTTTTCTTTTAAGAAATTTGTTAATAAGAGTTAAAATTTCTTTTTGAGAGTTAAAACTTTTGTAAGTATTTTTTTTATTTTAAATATTTTAAATTATGTTTACAGGTAATGTTTATATTGATTTTAATGGACTCATTGTTTGTATCTGATTGACATGGCATTGAGCATTAAAGACCGATTCTTAAAATTGTGATAAAATAGCAAAGGCAATAAAAATGTGATTTTAAAAACTTTTTTATTTTGGACGTTTTTTTTATTTTCTCATTCTTTTACACTGACTGAGTACCGATGTTGCAGAAAAACGATATATAAAATATTATAGTACTATAAAATGTTTGACAAACCCGGGTACCGGGGTTTTTATTTAATAAAAACCTGAAACCCGGGTTTTGAAAATTGGGTCCGGGTTTCGATGGCCTAATTACAACATTACAAAAAACACGTTGTTCCTTATGTCGAACACAGTAAATTTCGTACAAGAAAATCTAGCCACCGCTTATCATAAGTAGAGAAAATCGTCTTGTTACTTTATAACCATAAGCCTGAAACTAAATTTTTCAAAATTATTGCCGTGCCGCGAAAATTCGGAATGATTCGGATCACTATTGTTTTTTTGCTCCAGATTGGCGGTATGGTTCATTAGCCCTCTGTCAGACTATACAAATCGCGATTTTTTGACAGAAAGTTAAAAACCAGAGCGCAAATCTTGAGCAAATGCATAAAATAGATGCCATAGTCCTTCTTACTTCGCAATACAATTCGATCGAAGATTTCAAAGAGTATTAAAACTGACAATTTCACCAAATTCCTTCGGCATTCTAGACTGCATTTTGTAACTTTATTTAGTAGAATATACGAGTATACGTTATAAAATAATGACTTAATGTCAATCAAATCATGCATAAACAGTGAACACATTTCTACTTTTAAAAATATTTTCTTCCATCTGATATTATGTTTGCCTTCAATCTCTATTTATTAAAGCTGAAACGATGATAATACATCTTGGTTCGAAAAGGCAAATTAATAACGTGCATAATAACCAAACGTGGTGTTATTATTTCAATTCATATGAAACGATCAAATAAAATGTTGAAATATATCTTAACGTTACTAACATGCAAATAATATGGCTTGAACAATACATTTTACACGTTCACTTGCTACTAAATTTTGTGTGTAAACACAAAATTTAGTAGCAAGTGTCAAGTTGAGTCACTTAAAATTAAGTTAAAAATTAGTTAACTATTTATCTACTTAATACGTATAAACCAGACACTACATAGAGTTCGTTTTGACACTATAAAAAAACTCTATTTCAATCAAGCTTAACTCTACCGGTGGAAATTTGTAACTGGAATATCGCAGATCCAATTGTATCTAACTATTATTATCATATACTGCAAGTTTTCCAAATAAAATGAATACATTTAAATGAAAACTAATCAATACAGATGAACTGAAATGATGCCGGATTGACTGAGTAAACCTAGTCTTACATATTCATATTTATCCTTATAGCATATCGTGTTGTAATATTCTTAGTACAATGTTATTGACAAAGATTTATCACAAGTTCAGTGCAACGAAACGATGTCAAGTTTAAGATATCAAAATGTCGATCAAAGTAATAAAAATTCTGTAATCCACTTATTCCTATCTCGTGTCAGTTTAATCTGACACACGAAGAGTAGTAACATCTCGCATTACATCGCTTTAAGCCGTTATGATAAGGAACATTTCAAATATCACACGCACGGGTTCTTTGTTCTTTATAATTGGCGTTATATGATAACTATAATAGTTAATAGTCTTACCACAAAAGATTAAAATACCCAATGAACAAATGTTGTGTCAGAATTTCAGTACATAATTGTGACACAATGTCTGTTTAAGTTTTAATCAATTGTTTTTCAATGAAGAAATGTTTTTTACCATCCTTGTAACTAAGTCTACGCCAAAAGTCTAGATGGTTGCTTTGTTTGGACAAACACACTTTTCCATTTATAATATTAATTATAGATGTGTAAGAAAAATGTAATGCATAATTATTGACCTAGAAGCATGAAGGAAAGGATTTCCCTTCTTTTGGCGATGGTCCAACTTCAACAACTGACGTGGTACATGTTCGCCCGGTTACCGTTTAGCCAACTTTCCAAAGAAATGATCTAAAGCCAGCTAATCATATTTTCCGCAGATCGTGGTCAACAAAAATGGGTTAAGCCCATTTTTTTTAACTTTGCTTGTAAACGTTTCAAATTATGGAGAAATTATTATAAAAAGCCGTGGTTTTTAACCGGTGGTCAGCGGACATATCCATGCCAGAATATTGTCTCATTGCGTCGGGCCGCCCGATTATGTTTCTGAGGTACCTTATAAACTTCAGGGAAAGTTATTACACGACGGATCACCAAATGTTGTATTGCATTAAATACAACACAACATTTGGTACTTCGCAGTGTAACGAATAAAAAAGTTAAGAACCACTGATATAAAGTGTACTAAATTTTAAGCTTACCGTCTAAAAGCGAGTACGTCGGAATTGAATGCCACAGACTCGTATCTTCCCTGTCTAAAGCTAACTTCAGTTCGTAATTGAGATAAAAATTTGTACACATTTAAATGCGATTTCTCAACATTCTTTTGAACTTCAACGTTCAATGTTTCATATCCGTCTGCTACGGGCAACCATGTCTTGTCACTTGTCGAAAATCCTGTAATGAAACTACAAATTTTAGTAAATTTTCTTGTGTCCCAGCGGTTGTCGCTGTACCCAAATGACTGGACCGATTTTGATGAAATTTTTTGCGTGTGTTTTCGAGGACTAAGAATGTTTTAGTTTATTCACAAACCAAGACCGGCAAGATAGGGTGTTTGGTCCGCTACTTTATGTATATTTATATAATTTCTGCACATACTAGAAGATACTCGCAAATTTGTTGCAAAGAAATTAGTTTGTTGTGAGCAAATCATCGCAAAAACTATCCTTATGACCGTTTCCATCGATAAAAGTTTCTCAATTGCAATAAAATCGGTTTCAGTCCTTATGCGTGAAGTACAAAATACAGGTATTACAAAATAATATACAGAAACATAAAATAAAAGTCTAAATACTATTAAAATGAAAACATTATCCAAGAATAGTAATTTTAAAAATATTTAGTAGCCAAACTTTTTTATATAGTCCTGATGACTTACCCGCATTCAGATCAGAGTTCCATTGGAAGGGAGTTCTTTCCGGATCTCTAGATTCTTCTTCGTACTTCAGCGGATCACCTGTGTTACACGCACCGGGGTCAACCGTGTCATCCCAGCTTATATATCCATCAACCATGCCTATTTCCTCACCCTAGAATAAAAAACAATATGATTTCCAATATACTCATTACTCACACATCCAACATAACATACCGAGGAAATAGGATAGACCATCGAGACTTTTATGTGCACTTTTATGTGACACAAGGAGTCAACTGAGAAAAATCTATGTTAGGCAACTATCAAAGCATGCTATTATTGTCATGTCATATAGGGATTACAATCCCGTAGTTCCGTGTATGATAACCATAACCCTATGACTAATAAGTCTAAAAACGCTTTAATTTATAAGATATTTAATTTAATCTCATACACATTGCAATTTATTTTTTAGGAGTCTGAAGTCTTACTAACATCACGGCAATATAAATGCTTATTGAAAATATGATTTCTTAAAAATAACCTTAAAATTATACAATATGCTTCCGCGGTATTACCAAACTCTTTTGAAGATTTAATGCAATATGTATGATGTGCATATTATATTATAATAAACCTTATTATGGAATGGGATTGTGGTTATTATTATTACGGAGCTGCGGGATCCCACTGTGCAGTACTACAATCCCTAGTCATAATGCAGAGAAAAAAAGTGGTGGCGAAGGACACGGAGAAGTGACGGTAATTCCACCGACGGGGCTTTTAATATGATGATGATGGTGGACATAATATACATTCCAACACCTAGAGCATTTAAAAGCTTGTAATCTTTTTGCGCAATTACATTTTCTAGCGCATTCACAAGTTTATGTTTCAATGTAACAACCAAGTATGCTATAAATGCATGAGAAATCATGAGACTTATTGATCGTTTACTGATAAACTTACCATGTATGTCACAGCGATTCCAGGAAGCAAAAGTACAATCATGTTGATTGCGTCAACGGATTCCGGGCTGAATCTTGAGGCAACTCTGTTGTTATCGTGATTTCCAGCCTGAAAATCCATACTATATATATAAATGGGAGAGATAGTTTGTCCTTCCATTACGCCCTACAAATCAAACCAATAGTATACTTTATTTTTACCCGACTGTGCCAGAAAGAGGGTTATGTTTTTGGAGCGTATGTATGTAACTATGTATAATTGTTTAGCATGCTCTGGAGCCTAAACGACTTGATGGACGTTAACGTATGAGGTATCGCTAGATTCGCCTTAATAGTTCAAGTGACACTGAGTACATTAAAAAATTTAAAAAAAAACAAAATAGCGAATTTACAGAGCACAATTTTGAGGTTCCAATTTTTTTTTCCGCCCATGTAGATCGAGTAGGGTATCAAAATGAAGGATTTTTTAAATAAACATAACTTTATTTTTAAATTGCGATTCCTTTAGACGAGTTTTCCGTTTTTTGATATTTAGCTTATTGGCAAAAACTTAGTTGAAAGGATGAAAAGTAACATAAGGTACTTTTGGCTCCGGCAAAAGTAATTAAAATACAATAGTAGCTCTATTGTATTTTAATTACTTTCACAATTAAAATAAAACAGTAGGTCTAAAATGGTACTCTAAACCATAAAACGTCTTAGGTGTAGGATGAAACGTACGCGAAACCGGAATCAATCCAACCCAGTTCCAACTTATAAGATAAAGTTTAGATTTCCTCCACGTTCTCTCGAGAACAGTTTGTGTCGACTGCATAACTTCTAAAGTTGTAAATGATTGTACCGAGTCTGCCTAGGGAGTTTTCTCTTTGAGGTAGATATTACTTTAATGTATAAGCCAATAATGCTCTGCTTTGTTTGCACTTCGGAGTCTGAATATCACAACCGTTTTGGTAGCATTTAATTTAGTTGAAAAGTTTCGTTATTTTTTAAGACTTCTTTTCTTATTTTTTTTATTTATCTACAACATACTAGTAAAATAAATAATAGCTTACCACCCAATTTGCTAATTTATCGATCGGTTTATATGTCAAGAATTTATCGATGGCATATTTCATGTCTGCAGCAGTAGATTCCCCGTTAACATCAGAAATGAGAACAAAATTAAAGGGCATTTGAGCTCCATCGCGTTCACCATCTCCGAAATACCTCATCGTTTTTTGAGGATTTGCGTAAACTTCTGTCATCATGACTCTCGACATTCCATCTTTAGCTTTATATTCTTCTAAGACCTCTCGCCATAGGTAAATCTGTTCGTAGGTCTCGTCCAGATCTTTGGTGTAAATGTGGTCGAGGTAATCATAATGGTTAGGGTCGTCAAGTCTATTTCCGGACATCGGTTCATCTGGAAGTTTGCCGTCAACTTTTTCGGCTTCGAATAAATGTGCACAAGCGTCGACCCTGAACCCGGCTACGCCCTTGTCTAACCAGAAACGAAGAATATTTTTCATTTCTTCTACGACATCAGGGTTGCGGAAGTTGAAGTCCGGCTGGCCGACCACAAACTGATGCAGATAGTACTTTCCTACTTCTGGCCTGTATTCCCAAGCACTGTCCCTAAATACGCTCAACTGATGGAAAAAAATCAGATCATGATTATCTCTAAATCTGTTATGATACTTTAAACTATATTTTAGTTTAGGGACAGAAAAAATAATGCAAGAAATAATTAATTGAAGTCTTTTTCTCTTAGAAATGAAAATAATCACGACACGACATAAAAAAGTAATCTGGAGAATGAATCTGTTAGTTCTAGCTGATGAGAAAATATTTTACGAATGTACAATTCTAGAATATAGAATCTTACTAAGTAGTAAAGTTTTTAATAAAATATTTGTTTGTTGAAATCTTACGTAATTCCTAAGATGACGCTTTAAGGTGTAGTAAAAAAAACATTATGAACATGTCTTACTCACCCAATTGCTAGGTGGGTGTAAATTTCCATTTTCATCTTCTATACCGTCCTCCCATACGAAGTAATCAAAATATTTCTCGTGACCTTTCAACGCTTCGTCGAACCAATAACTTTCATTGCTTCCATGGTTTGGGACAAAATCCAAAATAATTTTAATATCTGAAATGTTTGTACTTCGTTTAGATCAATTTGTTAAGTTTAACGATTTAGATATATTTGTAATTAGCTCTTACCTAGTTCATTAGCTTTAGCTATCAAATTTTCGAAATCCTCCATTGTGCCATATTCCTCTTGTATGTCATAGAAGTCCGCGATGTCGTATCCAAAATCGTACATCGGCGACTTGAAAATTGGCGACAGCCATGTTGCTCCCACACCAAGCTCCTTCAAATACTCCAATTGAGATGTTATTCCTGTGAGAACAACCAAACACATATAATAGAAATGACTTATTTCGGTTATTAATTTGCTCAGCAAATTTGTTTTAATTTTACCGTTAATATCCCCGATACCATCGCCGTCACTGTCCATGAAAGACCGAGGGTAGATTTGATAGAATATAGTGGTCTCCCACCAATCTAATTCTCTATCTGCAGTTGCGTGGCCAAGAAAGACCAACGCTTTCAAAAGCAAAATAGTAACGAATCTGTAAAAAGAAAATGTAAACTTTATCTTACTTGGGAAATAAACACGATATTAAATTACATTACCACTAGCTGTTGCCTCCGTTTGCGTCATATCTTTTCTCTTGAAATTTTTCCTAATTTTTTTCTGTTACAAACCCAATGAAGCCCTTTCCAACGAATATATAATGGTGGATATTGGCTCGTGCGTTCTAGAGTTATATCGTCAGGAAGGAAAACACGAATAATAGATTTATAATAAGAAAATGTGATTTAAAATATGCGATTCTATGGTAAACATATTATTTAATCTTAATAAACCTAAAGTTTTATAAAAATAAAGCATGAAATGTTTTAATAATATTTTATTGTCAACTTGAAAAAAAAACTCTTAATTTATCAGAATAAATTAGTAAGTAATTCGAAAAGCTTTTAACATATTGCACATTTAGTAAAATTGAATTCATCAAGTTACATATAGAAAAGGCTTATTTGCTCAGAAATCTAATACTCCTTGAATCTAAGATTAATTTAAATAGAAGTAAATTTCAATTTCATTAATTTTATCGATTTAGCCAACGTTATATATTGTTTTAATTCTCTCTGAGAATGCTAATTAATATTGGTATTAAACAAAAAAGTGTAAATCTCACCGCATCGTTTCGAAGTGGTGCTATCAGTCAAAATAAACCACCTAAACCCTTATATACCAAGTCATAGGTGAGATAAGTCAGAATATTCCATTAAATGATAAACTTTCGGCTTATCTCATCCATCCACATCACAATTGGTTAAATTTTAATTTTTTTTCCTTGGAACAATGTTGGCTATCTTTTGTGTTCGTTAATTTATTCCTTCTTGAAGTTTTACGTAGTACATATATATTCATAAAATTGTGTTTATATTACTAAAGACGGTTTTATTTTTTTAGATCTTAGTAATATTGTCATAATACTAGCTGCCTGGTATATGCTTGAAATGAAAATTTTTAAAGTTTAATTATAAGACAAGCCATTTCTTGAATGTTGAGATCTATACTTTGATACCATACTAGCTGTTGCCTGCGACTCCGTTCACGTGGTAACTTTTCTCTTTAATTTTCCTCCTATTTCTTTGCTACAATTCCTTTTTGATCCTTTGGAAGCCCGAGACTTTTCCAACGAATGCAAAACCATGGAAATCAATTCGTGCAGTCTGGAGTTAAATCGTCAGGAAGGGAAATCCGACTTATTTTTAACTTTCAGAATTACGTTTTCTCAATACTTTGCTCTCAACTGGTACGGAAACCTTTATGCGCGAATCCAACTTGCACGTGGCCGGTTTTTTTACGCTGCTTTCCTTGCCAAATCATAACTTGTTTCAGCTATCAGGGCCATATTTCTATGCATGCATTTGATTTTGGATCTCAACGCATGTATGTACTAATAAATACGATACAATACAATGAGTCGTTTTCCAAATTATGAAGATTTTTCAAATGAAGACGTTAGTAGAAAAAGTGAATGACAAACATTTTGCAACCTTCAAGTAAATACAAATTTTTTCCCATAAAATTCTCATAAAGCATAATTTAGGGATTTTATTATCTAGCTTGTCTATCTAGAACACTGATCTCTATAGTATAACTACGCTGGACTAACGACAAGCCTAGCCATCGTTAGGAGATTTGATTTGCGCTGATGGCAGTGGTGGCCACTGGTCGAGAAAGGAACAAATGATAGAAATGGGATAGTGAAATAAAATATGTCGATAAAAATGTATTATGAAGCCCAATGAAAATACTATGACGCGATCGTAGATGGGGTAAAGTAAGTAACGTTAAAGTCTTTTAAAAATAATAATATATCTTCATTAATTTAATATTATTTATTTCTTACCTTCACACAGATATAAGTTTTATCGACAGAAAAATTCCAGCACTATTGAATGTCATTTTTTTCATTCATGATTAACCGGCCATTTGCAATTTACGTTTAATTTAGTTCTTTTCCCTACCAGGCGGGGCGCTTTAAATAGTCTCAGTAAAGAACTGTCATTTCAAAGAGTATCGTCAGTCCAACGTATTTATATAATAGAGGTGTACCTCTATTCGATGTATCGAATCCGCATTATTTTAATTTCAAATCATTTTTTCGGATCTAAATGGTCTATTTACAAAATTAGGCAGTTTTGTAAATAGACGCTTTAGGTCCGAAAAATGTTAGTAACTCGTTGTTTGCACTTTGACGACCTCTGTGGTGAGCTCAAGCCGGGGGTCACGGGTTCGAATCCCGCCGACGGAACAAGAAAAAAAAAGTTTTTCAATGTTCCTGGGTCTTGGATGTGTATTAAATAACTGTATCATATTATTATAAAAATCTGAAATATATGTCTACTATAAAAGCATCAAATATATTTTCGTTGTCTGGTATCCGTAACACAAGTCTTTCAGGTACTTACCAAGGGACCAGACTGACGTGATGTGAAGCGTCCATAGATATAATTATTTATATCTTCAAATAACCGTTGGCAAAACAACACTGAAATAATGTAGGTGAAGTTTAAATTTGATATCGACATGAAACTTTTATAATTTAAACTTAGTCCGGTCGACATATTTCTAGCTGACGACCACTAGTTTCATGAGAGTTTTAAGTTAAACGTTTGAATTCAAAAGGTAATTATGATAGGTTAAATTTACTTTTAGCACCTAGGGAGTAGAGACTCAAATGAGACTAATCAAAATAGTTTTTTAACAACTTAAAATAACATTTCGCCCACAAGTTTTCGTACATCGTTAAGGACAGTGATTTTTTCATGGTTAAATTGATATGACGTCCTTTTCCGGGACTCTAGAGTAGTGGTTCTTAACAAGTGGTCGGAGGACCACTTGTTAAGTGGTCCTTGGCATTATCTAAAGAAATCTGTGAGCCGATGTTTCTGATGTACCTGGTGAACTTGAAGATTTTGAAACGATAGTAGCTTGAAAGGTACTTTTGTTATACCAACCGGGTGGTTCGCGGCGTATTGAAAAAAATTAAAATGGTCCCTGAGGTCTTAAAGGTTAAGAACTACTGCTCTAAGCGATGCTTTATCAATTTATAATTGATTTTTTTAAAGCGTAAAATAAATCAGACACGCACCTTTTATATTTTATTAATATGTTGGTTTAGATTTTTATTTTTACGTCTATATAAATGGGATATTATTATGAGGCTGCGCAGAAAATTAAAAGAATAAAAATAAAACCAAAGGTCATTTCAGAATAATTTATTGTTTTTTTAATTAAGTCGTAACACAATACTCTCATTTGACGCTACGAGTAGAGCCGACACGTTGACGATATCCCTGTGAATAATAATAAATATTGAATTATATTTTAAATCTTTTAAGAGTTCCGTACAAAAAGGGTAAAATGGCATCCTATTACTAGGACTTCCATGTCCATCCGTCTGTCTCAAGAACGGTTATAGATAGAGACTTGAAATTTTCACGGATTATGTATTCTTCTGCTGCTACATCAACAGATACCATAAGCAAAATATATTAAATATTTAAGAGTAGCTCTAATACAACAAACGTGTTTATTATTTTTTAACGTGTATATTTTGGTGGTCTCGAATATGGCGCAGCATTACGTCTGCATCGCACTATCGATGCTATGTCGTGACCATTTACAGCTGTTAAACTTTCAGAAAAATGTTTTCTCAATTTTCGCGCGAGTCAGACTCGTACTTGGTCAATTTTTATACCGTCATGACTTACAAATGTAGTACAATCCTACAAATATCTTTTGGATAATATTATATTAAATTAGATTTAGTTTTGCCCTACATGGTGCCAAATCATGAACTAAAATATTAATCGAGGTATGAATTTCGTTTGCCAAAACCAAATATTAATAATATAGCCTTGTTGCATTGAGAAATTGTGATTGCAATAATAATCTACTAATTAGTCTATTGTTTCTGACGATTTTTCTCCATTTTCCTTAAAATGAACTTGAATTAGCTCACAATAAGTCCTCAACTTTTCTCAGAACTAGTAGTCGTGCAGAAAGGCATTCGCGAATTGGCTGGCTAGCCTTAAAAGTTAAAATTTTCAGACAGCAATAAAGTTCTTACAGTGAAAATTTTCCTGTGCGTGTGAGATACTCAACCTTGGGCATAATAGCTGCGTTATTTCATATCTGACGACCACACTTCAGTATAAGTACAGTAAGATCTCTAAATTCATATCAACATTAACAATACGACTATTATATTTTGTCTATTGAAATAGTTATTGAGTTTCTAAATACATAGACATTAGACAAATGTGATTAAAATGCATACTTTTTACGCAAACGACGCCTTACTGTCTTAACCTCGTATCATTTCATTAGACTAAAAAAACTGCTTATATTTTTTTTATTGCACAAAACTAGATATGAGGTTATTTGATAAGTATATATATATATAGAAAAAAATATAATTTTTTTTTTGTCTCCTGAAATGTAGCCATTTTTAAGATACGAGGTATCGAAAAGTAACTAGCTTCTTGACAACAAAACAAAAATTTCGTCGTAACTTTATCGACTTTATCAAAATACTTATGATATTTTGAAGCTTGTTTTTTTTGAAGACATGTGTTTGTGATGTTGGACATAGATGTAATAAAAACGTTATTGCAAGTTATGAAAATAAAGATGGGGCAATAAATCCAGGAACGCTCAAAGACAAAGGAATTATTGCGTGAAAGCGACTCTCACCCTTCCTGTTTAGGAGAGTCCACACTGGTTATGACGACACTCGCATCCCCGCTCACGTTCTCGAGATACGTCAAGTCAAGGGTATGTTCTTTATCATGCAGGTTTATAACCACCAAATATGTTTCGCCCTTGTACCATCTGAAAAAATATGTTATATGAATTTGTAGATTCTTTGCTGGAGTTATATTTTATTCACAACGATGATACTATAATTTTTGATTTAGTTTAATTTAATTTCAATTAACTGTTTGTCTCAATACTTAGCTATAATCTGTTTGAAATGACTTGGCGCGGAATTTTGTATTTTTTTTATATTTAATATGAAGTTTTGTGCCAACTTATGACGCAGAGAGTGGGGAGAGAATAGCATGAGGATGATGAGAATTTTCCTCAGATCAAAAGGATCTTTTCTATTATAATTACTATCGTGATTGACTTACCTCCGGAACACGAAAACATCTTCATTGAAAGCCAGCGATTCAAATCGCCCGTATCTGAAGGTTTTTTCTTGCCGCAATTCAGCTAAGGCTTGATAAACCTTAAGATGAGATCTCTCCGCTGCCTTTTGAACTTCTACGTTCACTTCTTCATAATTATCAGCCATAGGCAGCCATGTCTTGTCAGCCGTCGAAAAACCTTTTAAAATACACATTAGTTTTCATTGAGTCCCGCCCAGACATAACACCTATATGCAAGCATGAAAACGTCAAAGGAGGCGAAATGTATTTTTGTGATATAGGTAGTTTTCCAATTACAGCACTAGAGCGCATTATGCGGCATAATGCTTAACGTTGAATGTTTCAACTACAGCAATG
>JAOTAV010020631.1:0-23209 GCA_026546445.1 Cyclargus thomasi
CAGCCAAATCTGTTCTGCCGTTCTTGAGTTATAAGTGGTGTAACTAACACGACTTTCTTTTATATATATAGATATATGTTAAATGCTATCTTCAATGCAAATCAACGTATTTCTTTGTCCTAAATGGTGTGAACAGGATTATTAGTAACACGGAGTTCAACGGTCCCCGGAGACCAACTAAACACTGCGACTACATTAAAGTGCACGACAATAAATTTGAATAAAGGATAGTTATGGAGTTTTCGTGTCCTGCAAGTAACGCCCCACCCTACTGGATTTTCATTTTAGTTTTAATTATGACGCGGGCTTTCTATGTGCTAATGCACTCTGAGATAAAACATTTTCGCTTCTTGTGTAACTGGTGACTTTTTGAAGTTTGCTGGGTAGGTTTTCATTTATGTAGTTTTTAATGAGTTAAAGAATCAAACGATTTTGATGATTTTTAATTAATGCAAAATTTATTTATCGTGTATGGTTTATATTTTGTTTCAATGAACGGAAAACGTTTTAGGTCTGCTAGTAGTCTTTTATTTTATTATATTTAAAAATGACAGCAATTTTCTAAGAAAAGTCTGAAAAAGAAACTCCATGGATAATGGCTGCACTTAAAAACATTATTGATGAATGAATTTTAGTTTAATGTAGAGTTTGACAGATATTGTATTATATAACGGAGACAGTAGAGATTTGAATATCAAAATCTTAACTTCATACAGTTAAGTTAAAGACGACTAATTATGTCACAATGATTAAATTTGACAATAAACTGTAACATTAACCATCAAAACATCTGACAAAGGGCTCTAAACGACCGTCACTTTCCGTCACCCGCGTAATAAATATCAAACTATTCGATGAGTATCACACGATTTAGTGTACAAATTCGAATGGCTCCCCCAATACAAGGTACATCATTCACAGACCACAAATTCTTTATTGCATCGCCTCTAAATCGTCCCTAATTCCTCCCACTAAAGGTCAGAATAGAGTGCACCAGCCCCAGTCAAACGTTTTGACCAAATACGTGACAAAGTACGTTTAGTCACGTTATTCATGAAACAAATAATTACACCGAATACCTTCAGGAACTCGTAAAATTGGGATTTATTTCAAATTATTGTGTGATTAAACGCCATGTGAAATTTATATTTAGTCATGTTTGAATGTCGTTAAAATATAGATATTACTTATAGATATGCTTGTAGTCAAATGAAGTTTATAGTATGCTCCAACAATATACAATATGGAAGATGTGTGTGAAACTAAATTTATTGAATGCAAATTATTATGTTGAGTGGGCTAAAAGATTAGCTGAATGACATGAAAATATCTCTGCATTCTGTTGAGAAACAAGTAAGATATTATTTATATTTTCTATCCTTCGATCAAATATTAATAAGATGCAAACATCCTTTCAAAATTGAACAAAATAATGGCACCAATACTATCTGATACAAAACAACTTAAATCAATATCAAGGGTGTTGAAAAATTAAATTTAACTTAATGAGTTAAAGCACACAATCGTACAAAAGTTAAAATCTCGGTCTCGTTGTGACCAGGAGCGGAATAACGCTTACGCGCCGTTTTGCCGGCGCC
Organism: Cyclargus thomasi; assembly: GCA_026546445.1. Taxonomy (NCBI): domain Eukaryota; kingdom Metazoa; phylum Arthropoda; class Insecta; order Lepidoptera; family Lycaenidae; genus Cyclargus; species Cyclargus thomasi. The sequence goes on from JAOTAV010020631.1 coordinate 1,599, forward strand.
ACTTTTTAAACGGTAACTTCGAATCTTTATAATATTTGATCGAAGTTCCTATCCTTTTTTTTTTCTTAAAACGTAATTTAGTATGCACATTATACAATGTTTATACTAAATTACTTTAATATACGTTTACGCAGCAATATCCATTTTGCATACGCAGCTTAATATAGACTTTGACGTTACAATCAATATCGGAACTCTCTTTTTACCTAACTACTTTAAACTTTAAAGGCTTGTAACTTGGTTGTTTTCATTTTATTAAAAAAGTGATTGGACTACATCGTTTTTCAATAACTATAGATTTATTTAAAGAAATAATAATAAATCATGCGTATTCCCTATTGTTATATTTGTTTAGCTAGTACAAATTGGGTTTATAAATTACTACTTACATTGTATTATTTAATTTTTGTTGACTTTTTAACCCTTAAATTATAACCTATACAAAAAATTTACTTGTATTTTTCATAAAGAGAACATAGGAAGATGAAATAACTTCAATCGTAAAAATATTTCCAAGCGTACTTTATGACGTCACATGTTGGCCCAATGTGTTGGCTTTGACGTTAAATTGTTTCCGAGATATATGAGATAACTTATTAACGACACAAGTTTTTAGTTGCCTATGTTCCGCAAGTGAGGGGCTACCCCACATATTGTGGAACAGCGCCTCTCAAACTTGTACACATGGATACCTAGTTCCATGTGATTTCGATTCCCGCGTTAAAAACATGATGTTTCCAAGTAGTTAGGACAATGAAGACTGACCACCTGATCGTCTGACGAGTTAGGTAATCCATGCGTCGACTCGGTCCTGCGCCTGATCTCTCGCTCGTATCGGTCATCCGTCCCACTGGGTAATGAGAATAAAGGAAGAGAGAGAGTTCTCTTTCTATTAAATTAATCCTGCCTAACTAGCCTAATTTCAATGAAACCGGCCGTCGTCACCGAAACCGGTGTTAGCTATTATTATTATTGATAGCTAGGCACAAACCAGGTGCTTATATGTAGATAGAAATATGTCGGCGGCACAAGTAAGTTGCTAACGTCGAGCTGTCGGTATGTCGTTTTTTGCGTAATGCAAAAGAACGATCTAACCCGCCAACTGAATAGAAATCCCAACAAATGACATAAGATACTTTTCATCCCGAAAAATGTACGCTTTCCGTTACGGGCATCATCTTGTGTAAATAAAATAAATAACATATACAGCCAAACATACCTTCTCGTTTTTGGAAGTCGGTTAAAAGTATAACAGTTTGAGACACCGTGACGTAGTATAAAAGGTTTAACGCTTATTATGTTTGGGCCGAAATTTGCTGTAAAGACATGGTTTACGATGATAAGGACAGAGAACCGACAATGAGAGAGTTTTATAGACGAGAGTATTTCGTTTTTACTGCCAAATATCACTTACACCAGTATACAAATTGCCTTTAATAACTAATGACTGGTTTATAGCTCAAACAGACATTCTGGGAATGATGTCTCTTTAAGTGCCAATAGGAATAAATCTGTATTAATGACAATAGGACAATAGGTGTAGTCATCAACGTTGTCTTTTATTATCACTTAACCGACTTTAAAAAAGGCCGGCAATACATTGCGTACAATAAAAATATTTGAAGGCAGAAAGAATTTTTATGTTACAAAACCTTGGTTTTCCTCAAACGTTTGTTTCATTCAATGGAGAGTTTTACAGAAAATATTTTGGATTATGTCTTTCAAAGAAATCTTTAAATCGCTGAGTAGTTTTTGGCTTAAGTTTGTTTGCTTCTAAATACATTTCTCTTCTTGCATCTAAAAAAAGCATTTCTCTTATTGTTATTAAACAAATAATTTCCCGAGTTTTGGGGAGTTTAAATTCGTAGCTCGTTTGGACCCTTCCTCTGTTGACATACACCGCACGTATTTTTCCCGTAACTTCACTAAGAAAATATACGAAGTTCGTATACTTGGAAATTATAAGGAACAGTACAAGTTACCGTATTATTCTTTTACTTTATACGAAAATATTTTTCTTTACCTTGCTACAAAATTTAATATAAATGTTGACAGGATAGGATGACGAAAACTCATTTATGGAGCACTTTGCTAGGTAAATACAGATTTACTATCTGTTTTCTTTGGATAAAAAAACTACAATTTCAAATGTTGTATTCGTCGTTAGGGACCTGTTTCTTTACAACTTATTTGATTGATTCAACAAATTTATCTGCCATATAAGTTATCGATACACTCTAAGGGCTTGTTACACTGCTTATTGATAAAGTTTCTGATAAGCTATTCAAAACTTTTTTTGACAGGATTTTCCTTACTAATTTTTGACAGATTCTCCTATATATAATCTGAGATAATCTGTGACTAAGCGCTCTGTATACTTTATCCACAAAATTTTCACACATTTTCTATTCAAAATATGTCAAAAAGTTGTGGATATCCTATCCGACTCTTATTAGGAAGCGGTGAAACTAATGAGACTACTCGTAGGGCCCCAAGACTACATTTAGGGTGGATATTCACAATTTATAAACTTATTATATATTACGTCAAAAAAGTTGAGGATAGCCTATCCGACACGTATCAGAAAGCGAAACAGTTCCTTATTCTTGTTAGAATAGTATCTTGTGAAAATAGTAACGTTATAAAGATTGTCTTCTAACATTTAATTTTCCTTGTCCAATGAATCGTCTGGTTTTCATTGGGAGACCGCCTGTGGTTTCCGCCACACAAGATTTACTCTAGACACGTATACTTGTTTGGTCAGACTCGGCCTGAACAGACTTATTGTTTTCGTTCTTCGTGTAGGCACGATGCGTATTTATCGATTATTCGCGAAAACTTTGTTTTAACCACACTTGTTATACAAAAAATTTTAACTTACAAATGTTTAAGCCCATGTTTTACATGTCATCGTTACAACTTTACCATTCCTTAAACAGGCATAGTGCACTGCGAAACCTTTCTTTAGGATTTTTATTCAGAATCTTCGTAGTGAAATCAACTTCTAACATATATAACTCCAAGGAGACTGAACGGATCAGACTGAAAATCGGTATATAGGTAGAGCCAAACTTCGGGCCGGCATATATACATAGGAATGGGCCGGCTTGACCGGAGTGATACCACGGCCTTACAGGAAACTGGCGTAAAACGGCGTTGTGCTGTGTTTCGTTCAGTTAGTGAGTTTACCGGTGGCCCAACTTCTCTCATCCCCCTTTCCCTATTCCTTTATAAAGGCCGGCAACGCACTTCCGATTCTTCGGATATCACGAGTGTCTATGGGCGACGGCTTTCGATCCAGGCAATCGAGCAGACGGATTATCTACCCGTTGGCTCGATTGCTCCCCCAATATCATTAAAATGAAGATGTTATGAGGTAGGTATTCGTCATGTGAAGTTAGATTACCTCTGTTCTATCCAAAATAGGGGATGAAAGTACTACTTAACCGTGACAGCGACTAAAAGCCAGTTATAAACTACTAATTACAGAAATATCTATAGCCATATATTTCAGTAAAAACCTTAGTAACTACAAAAAATAAAAGCTTCAATACCATTTGACCCAAAGACCCATTTTTCGAACTTTAATAATTTAGGACAATCGCGTTGTTAAAGATAATCATAATTATGAAACTCACGAAGACAAAACGAAAGTCGCAGCGATTAGAATCAGGAAACTAACTAATTATTAAGTTCACCGGAGCGCGGGAGTCACTTAAAATCGTAAAACTTGTTTAATTTGTGGATCCCTCAGTTCGCGTTTAGGCACGTAAACGCTCTCAAACTTGTAACAATCGTTAGGGGACGAGCATCTGCAAAATTAATATGGACAGTTAAAAAATTTCAGTTGCAGGTTCGCCGGTCGCCTGGGATTAGTTAGCTGTAAACAAAATTGCAACTTGTTGAGTTCTGATGTTAGAGGAATGCATATTACATTTATAATGTAACTGAAATATTTTTGCTACTGTTATTATATTTTGTATATTATCTTAATTATCTTACTTTTAATTTATTTGAAAAAGAGCTTCCAGTTTGCGGTACGGACGTAACTTTTGTGTATCGGTATAAGTTCATGTGTTAACTCAGTCCATATGGAAAATTATGATCTAATACATTATAGCCTCATGATTGAGGCTGTTATGTTCTTGCTAATTAATATTTAGGACATTATAACAACACACCAATATTTTTGTATTGTACTTACAAACCAAGTAATAATATTCTGTAAATGATTGCCTTACAGAATTTTTATAATATATAATATAATTATAAAGATAGACAAAGGCCGTTTGTCGACCAACACCGTAAACCGAGAACGAGATTATTTCGGCCCGATAAAATGCAACTTTATCACATAGACTACATGTTTCATTTTCTTCTAATGACGGCGACGACATTGACAATAGAGCAAAATGTCGCTAGAAAATGAAACTTATAGCCTAGATCATAAAGTTGCATTTTATCGGGGAGAAATAATGGCGTTCTCGATTAACGGTGTTGGTGGACAAACGGCGTTATATATTCATATTTTATGTGTAGGGAAACATCTCAAGTAAATGCAAATTAAATCATAACATGGTGGGGCTTATCATTATTTCCCCAACATAAAGCGACTAACTTTGACGAGATGGGGTGTCACACATTCCAAATTTAAAACGATGTCATCAAACCTCAAACCCTATTTCTTTATAGCAGCCGAGATAGCATATTACACTGTCCCTTAAAACGGAGAGATAATAGCATTCAACGTTGTTGCCTTTATGAAAACGTTGAGTCTTTTCTTGGTATTAAAATGGTTTATGTTGTTATATTTTAAGACGTTAAGTTTTGCACTATTGCTGGGTTCATGTGTTTTTCGAGGCTTTAGAAAATGTGTAAGTTATAAAAATATTCACTATTTCAAATATCATCAGACATTTTCAATCGAAGTAAATCCCTTTATTTTAAATTATCAATCCGTCCATTAATATATTGTTGTGTACGTCAATTTTGATACAGTTGTGGAATTAAATAAAACTGCTAAGAATCTGGACCATTCACAAAATGCATAATTACGATTATTTTCGGTGTGAAACGTTAAAAAGGCAAAATATTTAATCTGAGAGGCATTGGAGGGCCTCATTAAGGTAGATGGCCCTTAGCAAAGTTGCCGTCACGTAGACACGGTCATTAGCGCCTCCCTTGTGAACTTGAATTATGAATATAGAATATGGGTTGAAGACCACCTTAAGGTCTAATCAAGAACGAAAACAATGAGCCATTTTGTGGAATCGATCACATAGAGTTTTGATAAATCTTTTAGAACAGTGTATCTATTTACATCTGTTACGTAGCAAATTTCCTAGTTTTTAATATTATGGAATCAATGTAGTAACGTAATAGTATTTACAAAAATCATTAAATACATAAAATGTAAGTAACGAACGGTTTATCTTGGAATATACTTATCGTTGAACCTCTTTTTATTGTTATATTAAAGGGTTTTAAAATCAAAACTACGGACGCTATGTAACGCCGACGCCCCTGTATTGAGTTTGCTGTTAAAGTAGCAGCACTGAAAGATTAACTTTTGTAAAGTTAGTAATTAACTATATCTGCACTACTTTACTGAATGCATTATCACTTTCATTTATTACACATTGTATAGACAAATTTTGCTGTTCAATAATTTACTGACTCATAAAACATCGTAGCTCATGAGACTGGCCGAACCTGGCATATTCTACCCCGTTTGTTTCGTTCGCCGCCTCTATAGTCTGGCCTTCTTAACGGGGCCCTAGGGAACTGTATTCTAATTCCTAACCCTAACCCTGCATCGGGTACGGCGCGGCATTTGCTGAAATATACTTATGACACTCATGATATAAACATCCTGCACATTTTGCTGGTACCGTCAGACGGTTTACTTAGTTACTCGACACGCACCACGTATTACGATAAGACTGACTGGAAAAGGGCTTTTAGTTTTCGTTTTTTTCAATGGATAATTACATGTTTGTCCATTGTGCAAGAAAAATTAGTATTGAAGATGAAGGGCAAATATTGTTAGTGATAATAAAAAGATTTTCAACATATTTATACATCTACAATCCTATGTGGATTGTGTCTTTATGCTAAATTTAAAATAGTTCTTGAGTGCGTGCGTTTAACACTAAACTTCTCCCAAACGACTGGACCCATTTTAATGGATTTTTTGCGTGTGTTTAGGTTTACATTCACAAACCAAGATTAACAAGAAAACATCCGTCGAGTCCTACAGGAATGTTATATCCAACACCAACAATATACCTTTGGCCCGATTACGCGGGCAACGTAACTTTTGATTGGCCCTCAAATATTTTTGAGCGTGTTTTGAGTGTCGTGTGAAACTCTTAGTAATCCAATTTGCAAGTTTCCGAGCTGCGGCAACTCGCTAGACTTAGTGATTTAAATTTACAACTTTGCTCGCACACTTGCAATTTTAACGATCACTGCCCAACTTTAGTTCAAATCTTTTTCTTCTGATAAAGTGGTAACTTGTTTTGATTTTATTTATTTACTTTTACTAAGGTTTACTCGACTTACCTAAATTACACTGTTAATAAAGAGGAATTTATTAATAAACTCAAAAAGTGCTGATCCGATTTCAAAAATTATTTCAGCGTTAGATTGCCACATTATCATAATATGTAGAAAATCGGCCAGATGCAAGTTGAACTCATTTACAAAGCTCCATATTTAGTTAGGGTATTAGCTGGCTTTGATTTTATTGAATTGATTATATTGAATTAAATATTTTTTACTATCATTAAATACAACCATGTCTTAAATCATTGCTATGCAGGAAAAGCCGCCGGAATAAAACTAGTTGTTAATAATTTATAATTGAATAAAAGGACTTATCAAAAAATAGTTAAGTAGTCTACTCTTATTATTTTATTTGTGTTTAATGATTTGAATTTTAAAAATAACGACAGGTTCGATTCCTAAACTAATTACGCAAATATGTCTTATAATTATAGTCTACTTTTATCGCAATGCATTATAAAAAAAAATATAGCTTCTCAAAACAATTTGAAACCGGAATCTTGAAATGGAATGTCTTCATTAACATTCAAACTCCTTAATTCGTTAACTCTAAAACAAAATATTAAACGGCCTTCTAAATTTTATTACTGTGTTCAGCATTCCCGAAAAACACCTCGCCATCAATCCTCTAAAACGCTGACTTTATTTTGGAACATTAAAAACAATTGCTCCTAAATTCTAATTGAATAGAATTCAATTAGAATTTTGCGAGCGACCCCTTTTGTTTCTTAGAAATATTTTTCAATTAATTTAAGTGCAACGCTATCGTAACGTATCAATGTGAACTGAATAACATTTACTTAGTTAAATTTGACAATAAATTAAAGTTACAAGTTCATTATTATAATTTGGCTTAGGTAAAATAATACATTTTTATAAAAAATTTTTTATCACCCTGCATTTTGAAATAGTAATCTTTACACTACAATTAAATTTTCGATTGACTTCGGAGTAAAGAAATATAGTTTTCCTTAGTAGATATTGAAAGCACACATTACTCGTATAAATAGGTACTTATACAATCCTTACTTCTAACTAATACTACTTACAAAAGTGTAAATGGGAATGTTTGTTTGCTTGTTTGTCCATTCTTCACGCCCAAGCCACGCCGCCCCAGAGTTAGTTGAAAGGATGGAGAGTAACATAGGCTACTTTCGGTCTTGTCATAACAAGACGTTTTTGAAAAAACACACCTTGTCTTCAAAGACAACATGGTTATTAATAAAAGTTTTATAAACTTCATCAACAGATAAAATGAAAACTCGAGAGGCATTTATTAAAGCGCGCACAATGAAGTCAACATAAAGGTTTCTTTTACGCGATATTGCGCGAGACAAAGTTAGGTAATAATTCATACCGGGCCGCGGTATCGTATAACAATATGTGACCAAGTTGCCCGACTTCCAAATTAATATTATTGTACAGTACGGTTCTATTAATGTTTTATCAAATTCACTCACGCGGTGCGAAAACTTCGACACACAAATTGCAGTGTCGAAGTTTTCGCAATGCGCAGTAATTGACAAAGAGCTAGGTAATAGTATTACTAAAATGCAAGTCCATTACCGTCTCTATATACAAAATATAGATATAACTATACACTTCGGACACAGAATAGTAAATAACCAGATTATAACTGTTTTATTGCAACACTGCATCACATTTAGATTTAGTTCGGGTTCGGTCTGGAACTCCAGAACATTTCCAATCTAACTACAGATGCTCATGAAATGTCAATCAGGGTTCTTCCATTCCAATATTATACATTGGAAAGTGTGTTTGTTTGTCATCTTTTTCTCCCTTCACGTCCAAATTAAACAAAATTATTTTTGTCAAAGAATTATTTGACAGGATTGAGAGTAACATAGGCTTTTGGTTCTGTAAAAACATCATAACTTTCCTAGCATTGTAACCATCGAACCCAACAAAAAGATTTCGTCCCAATAAAAATTCATTTAATGTTTTAAAAAATATATACGACAATAATGTATTCGAAATTAAAGCATAAAAGCAGTGACGGTTTTTGCAGCGTCGTTGACTTTAAAATTTTTAAGCCTTAAATTCTGAATTAATACATGCAAATGATTCAATATCCGATAATATTTTATATTCCAGAATATTTCGAAGGAAAACTCTGTTATTTTTTCGTATCATAATATGTATGATGCTATACACGCATGTAGCCGAACAATTCCACATTAAATTACAACAATAAATATTCCGAAACCGGATCTGCCAAAGTTCATAATATTTTATTGTTCGTCATAGATAACAGAGGGTATAGAGTAGAGTTATGGCTTCGTAACCTATGTTGGTTTAAATCTGGCGTCGCCCCCTTTTGATAATTTTCACCTGAGCAGCGCCCCGCGACGCCCTGAGACGCCCTGCGGTGCCCCGCGGCGCCCTCCTCAAATTTATGTTCACCCTGATACCATCTTCATCGCACTCAAAGATTTAACGAAATACATCTAGAAGTGAAAATATTTTGAACTCGACATTTATTGTTTCAGTTACGCATAAAATGTCGAGTTTTTTTTATCGAAACTTTTCTGCAGTAGAATTTTTATTTTGGCTTAGTTAAAAATATTTTTTGAGTTCCGTCCATTTAACTGTAATAGTAATATTGTAGTTTTTATAGCTAAATGAAAACAAAAAAAAAATTGATTTTTTTCCAACACGCAAGGAACATAGCACAGCCTCAGATATATATAATTTTACATTATAAAAAAAGAAAATACAAAAGTTCAACAGAGAAAATCACAAACAATTCGCAAACGGCAAATAACAGAAAAAAATAAAAGAACTCTGTGGCCATGCAACGCTTACAGCCCATGTCTAAAGAAAAAACCACTCAGGCTTCTGCCGCGACATAGGCATGGCGCCTGATCTTCCGTGGCCCCCTATCAATTTGTGACAGTCACACAGTGGCACAATTATTATGATAGTTAAAAATATGATTTAACCAAACTATACTGTTATTACCATCAACCATTACTCTAGTTATCGAATTCAGTGTTAGGCTATGCAAATTGTCACTGGAATGCGCTAAATTAGATTTCAGTGTATTCCAGAACCCGTTTACAGTTTTTGCTTTGATCACTGAATCGGAAGCGAACCAGACGTTATTCATACTTCCTTCTGTCTCTTCTAGCAACAGTAGATCTCCCTCAAGACAGGGGCTGAAGTGTCGCTTACAATATTACGACGTTAACCACTGCAGACGATTTACATAACTCATTCTACGTGATACTGAACAGTGAACGTATGCTTTGATTTAACGTGCGCCCCACTTTGAACGTATAAGCGTAAGTGATAATGGTTTTGGGGTACAAAATTTAATATTCTAAATGCAAAAGTGTGCCTGTCTTAGTTTAGTCTATATATTAGTTTAGTCTTGACGATTGTACACTGCACAGTATTGTCTCTCTCTATTAGTTAGGTATCAATTAACAGTATTTCTTCTTCTAGCTTCGATCAAATATTATAAAGATTTACAGTTGCCGTCTAAAAAGTGGCACCGGCAAGTGGCACCTTTTAAACGCTATTCTGCTCGTAGTCACTCCGAGACCACGATTTTATTTGTTGTTGTGAGCTTTAACTCATTAAGTTAAGTTTTATTTTTCTATACACTTGATTTTGATTTAAGTTGTTTTGTATCAGATAGTATTGGTGCCATTATTTTTTTAATTTTGAAGGGATGTGTGCATCTTATTAATATTGGATCAAAGCTATACAGAATTTTTCTTGAAAACTTGAAAATGAACAGTTAATTCGCAATATATAACTTTTCGTGCGGCGAATATGCGGGCAACTAACTGCAAGGTATCAACAAAGAAATTGATTCCAGGCCAGTCAGAATAAAATCTGTTGGTTAGGTTTCATATAATGGGACTAGATTGTATAGATCCACAATCTGGCTATGACTAGACTTTAAGAAATTTGATAGCACATGAAATACAATTGCTAGTAAGAAATTTCTTACATCATTAGCACCAACTAATCTATTCAGAAAGTGTTAAAACCACATTTTTACATTTCATTTCGTCTAAGCACGTAGCAGAAGGTAGTATTATTATCCACTCTAAAATATTGCACGTAGTTACATAAAAATATAGTTCAAAATTTAAACGTACGCTGGGGGAATAAAAGTAGTTTCATATTGAATATGTAGCGTTTTCGTGCGACGTATTTTCACAGCACCATCTTTGTTTAACCAAGCGACGGTGTTCATAAGCTACGAGCGGAATGGAGTTTTATTAAGATTTTGATAGACGACGCTGAAATATATTTTCTTGTAATATTTCTCCCCATAGAGTTTATATAGGAATATTTAAATAGGAAACGACATTTTTAAACAGGACTTTTTTAAATGTAACTTTATATGGTCCAGTTTAAGGTATAATTCCATAATGTATTTAAGGAAAAGGGGTTAACTTTATAGTAATAGACTAATACAAACTTGTTTTCTCTAGATAGCTGATTCTCATTATTACATTAACATGCACAAAATATGCATACGGCCGATTACAAATCACATAAGTCAACATTTTTTGCAATAATTAGGAACCATAAAAATATTACAAATATGTTAAAAAGGATGAAGTAATGTTTTGATTTTTAAATAAACATTGATATCTCCATCAACGTTGAAATTGTTTATCAAGGGTCATTAAACGCCGAGAACGCCCGACTTGAGACGGTCAAGTATTTTGTTGTTTACAAATCCTTTCGGTATGTGTGCGATTCAAATATCCTAATGAATATCGGACGTGTATAGCGTGCTTGATAAAATTACAAGCATTCCAAGTATTTAGTCCCTTTTCCACGCTAAGTTATGTAAACCGCGATAAATGTACTACGAATATCGATCATAGACAATCATGGATAAATATGCCTAAAAATTACAAATTTGAATTATGTCATCATGGGCCGCACAAGATAATGAAATTTTCGAATCATTTTTGATCTCATATTTAACTTTTCATCACAATATTGCAAGCTAACTATTTCTCGAGACTATATTGGGGCACCTAAATAAATTGTACGTATCGACCTGTCCTTACGCCGGTAAGATATATAAGTCAATCTAGCCCGGTGCTGAACAAACAACTGAGGCTCCAATAAAAGGGCGAACTGGTTTGTTTTTGCTGAAAGATATTTCAATATGAAAACGGAAGTCCGAATCGATTCACTTCGATTCGAGTTTGTAACGAATATTAATTCTGGTGTTCTTTTTCTTTCAAATTTTCAGGTTTCCGTACAATCTGCAACTCCATCCATTCGACCTTGACAATTTTGGTAACAAATATTTGCGGATCCCTCTAAATCTATTTAGCCAAATTACTCAGTCGGTTGAAACATTTCCGGCAATATCTTAGTGAGTAATGTTTATTCCTAAATCATTATATTTATCGAACTCTTGTGAAAAGACAGGTGAAGATTCATAAGGAAGTAAAATTCGACATTGTTCAATATATTGCCTTCATTTTTGTGATCGCTGGGACGCGACGACGCGCCCGCCTCGACAAACTTTATAACGGGAATATCTCAGGGATGTCAACTTCGGGGAAAACCTCGCCCGAATCCCTCGGATTTACGACGACAAACACCTCCAAGGACCAGCCCTAGCTCAGCTTAGCACACGGATGCGCGTTTCATTACCCGTCTTTAATTTTATGCATGAACGCCCTGCCAACGCAATGACTTCTGTCCAATTTTACCCAAAAATTTCCAACTGTCGGAATTAGGGTAGAACAAGTTCGTAACTTTCGTTGCGTGAGATTTGTTTTTTTACGTTTAAATTCTGCATTATCTAAACATTTCCCTCGTCAGTGACGGAGGAGGGGCGAAACGTCAAGATAACAGAAACTATTGAGATTCGCAAGCATAGGTAAATCTAGACGTTTCACAAAATAATATTTCTATTACGTCTTTGTAAGAATATAATATTTCTAACATGTCTTTGTAAGAATTAATAAACATTAAGCAGTAGTAATTATTTTATTAAAATACATGTTAAGAAAAGACATAGCTCTCAAAACTTTTCTTTCATGAAAACAGAAAAACATGATAATCCACGACTCACTTCTCAAACTAACGCGTTCAATTTAAGACTTTAATCCATAGTAACATTGTTTCGTCATTGAAATTCCTTTTATCGTCGAGATGAGAGCTTAGCGACGTCAATCAGTGCAAGTATTACGTATAAAGTATTAAAATGTCCCATAAATCTTGGTGATTAATATTTGACGAGGAACAGAGTCTGGCTATGGCCAGCGTAGATAACAATTGCCCTGTCGCACCTGGATTTAGGGATTACCCTGTCAGCGCGCCTGTGTTTGTCCCTTCTATGATTTAATATAATTATTATATAATAATTACTATATAACAATTGTACAGTATATAATGAAATATCTTAAATATATTTTGTGCCTGCTTTGTTATATTTTTATGTAGTACCACAGAATAAATAATAGTGCGTAATACACCATTGCACAATAATGACATATTACTAATATGTTTAAAATTACTATCAACATAAGGATATGTTCTATGCTTTTCCCTTTATATTTAAATCCTTTTTTTATCTCAGTTGCAACAAAGTGTCAATGGTAGGGCAACACCATTCCAATTCAAAATTAGAACAGAGCACGTTGTGTAGGAACGACAACGCCATTTATAATCACATGTACACGACGACCTAATGATTAACACAATAGGGTTCAAAATGAGCACTGCAGTAATCATGTAATGGAATTCTCAATCGTAATGAAGCAGTCATCACACGTACAGCTTATCAGCTCAATTAGACATTAGCTGATTAAAACTGAAGGTCTCGGGGCTGAGGCCTTTGTTTTGTGTTGTGATGATGTGTTGATGTGAGTAGCGTGCTAATAGATACTCTGTAAAGGTTAAGGTAAACATTTTAAAAACATTTTTTTTTTGTTTTCTGTAATTTGAAGTTGATGTTACAGTTTAATCAAGAATTCATTGAAATGAAAACAATTTACTAATATTTTACTATATAATATTTTTTTTAGAAATTTAATAACATTCTATGTAGGTCAAAGAAAAATTGTAAGACACAAAATATTCATTGTAATTTAATTTATATTTTTTGTGTCAAAGTCTAAAGTAGTAAAGAAATCCTAATTTTGTATTTCATTATTCAGCTACCGTAGCTATAATTTAAGAAAAGGATTCAATGTGAGCCAATCTTCTCTATGATTGTTTTTATTTTATATTTTGTTCACACACCCTTAACATTACACACTCGACGTTTATTAAACAAGTTGGCATCAATATTGTCGCTACGTCGCGCTCGTTACAAACCCATCGTGCTGGAGCGCAGGTGACGTAATTAATTCGACGTAATCACCCGCGTCGACGTAGCGCGGCGTAGTGACGGAGCTAATCACGGCCCGCCAACTAATAATTAGTAATTACTGTTTTGAGTTGCGAAGTGGAATAGTTTTGGAATTGTAAACAGTTAGATGCCACAAGGTGTTGTCCTAGTTTGTTCAGTCGTGTTATTTTTAGTATTCATTAAAATACTTGAATTTAATATTATATATATATTCAATACAAATATTTTAATAAAAAATGTTTTGATGGGTGATGACATTTAAAAATCTATTTCAAAGTCGGTAAGGAAAAATAAGTCGTTGTCATTCACCAAAGTCTACACTAAACCTGGGCAGCTATTTATCGAAATTTCCGCTTTCATTAACAATTTTAAAGCCAACGATTTTTATTAGTATATAAATGAATAATTTTGTTCCAGGTGAAAGTGATGTTACGCGTAGGAGCGGTCGGCGAGGGGCCGTTTGCGAGCGGCTCGCAAACGTTCTCGTTGGACAAACGCAAGCGGCAGGTGACGGTGTGCGAGACCACCGCCACGGACGCCCGTGTCGGCGTCGCCGCGCCCAAGATGTTCGCCTTCGACGCACTGTTCTCGCAGGATGATCCACAGGTAAATAAATTAAGCATCAGTCGGCTACAGCAGAAAATCGTTCTTCGTTGCGTGTGCAAAATGGCCGCCAATGCGTCAAAAGGTATAATTTGGTTTTGGCACGCCTTAAAATATATTCTTTATAAACAAATAACTAAATAATAGTAAATAGATCTATAATAATGATGAATTAAATAAGAGTTCACTTAATTGTTTTAAACTATTTGCAATTCAAAAGAATACCTTTTAACAAAACCAGACGATACAGCTGGAAATCCGACATAATGCAGGGCTTCGTAGCATAACGTAGCGCTCTACGCAACCGTCTAGCAGTTTCGTAGCAACTACGATTTTCCGTAGCAAACTCGCTACATTTAATACTACCATAATACTACTTGCTCATTTTCTTACGACTTTTAATGTTACATGCTGGAAGAGAAATCATTACTCTTGCAAAAACAATGCAACGTATTTGACAGTAGATAATATATTTTCATGTATATTTCATATACCGTTTTTAAACTGCATGTACCTATAAATTCTAACGTAAACATCCTGCCAGGCTAAATGACTTTTTTTGCATACCCGTGTCTGGTTCTTCCGGACAAATCAGTCTCACAGCATATGAGCTTAATAAGGCCGGTTACAGCTAGCAGCAGTTAAGCTTGTAATCTCAATGCAGTGAAAATAGTACTACTTATAAAGCATACGTCTGCGTCTAATGACATAAGACATCGGATATTCAAGACGTTCGTTGGAACTAACTCCCAAGACGGCAAAAGGATACTTTTTATTACATCAAACGAACCCAAATGTATCGGCTCTAAGTTTATAAGTTCGACATTTATAAATATTGAATTCGTGTCCTTTGATTTCTTATGCCTTTCCCGAGAGTTTAGTAAGAAAAGGGCTCAACTAGGTTAAAGTTTGGTGAATAAAATACTTGGTTTTTTTATTAACCTGAACTTACTGTGGAATGTAGCTGAAGTAAAAACCTATATAGAGCCATATATTGCCAATTTCGTTAAGATTTTTTACAGTAAACGGAATTAGCGTTTTACTGCTCCGTATGTTCTCTTTTTACAGATGCTTGTACATATTATATTAATTTCATGTCAATCGGTTCGCTTCTGAAATGACTGTTTTGATTATAGACATTTTTGGATTCAACTCAACAATTCTGTTATGATTGGTGTAATTTGATTATCATTTTACACTTATACTAAAATTATATTTAAAAAATTAGGCGCCCGATGGCAAAAATACATTTAAACAAAACATGAATCGGAACAGTATGATCAGCCATCGAAACATAAGTCAATGGTGAATTAGTGATGTAGCCGGCTACAAATTAAGCCGCAGTAAGTGGCTAATGCACGGATGAGGGGATTATACTATATTAATGTCGATGCCTGCGCCAGTCTAATGTGTAGGGTCCATAAACTATGATCTATGCACCCCACGCGTGTGCGACCACGCTTATAAAAGTTGTAACTGTGATTTTGCTGAACGGAAAATAGTCATATGTATATCTGGATACATAGATGAAACTTTTTTTTGCTCGCATTAAAACACGTATAGAGCCAATCATGAGTATTTTCCTTTAACAAAGATATAAAATTAAAAAAAAATTATAACACACACAAAAAATTCTAAATCTACTCTTACGGATTAGATAAAAAAAAAGTTTGTCGATTTTATTTATAAAAGACACGAAAAATAACTTGTACAAAAAAAATTAATTGAAGCAAAGTGTTTCTCATATTTACTTTGTTTAACTTCACACCTTTCGGTGTGAAGTTAAACAAAGTAAAAACAAACTTTCGTCAACCGTCGCATAAAAACGCTTCTTAAACATCCGTGTGAAATAATCCAAAGACGACTGTGCAAAATATAATCATAATAAAAGTTAAACTGGAACAAATAAAATGCACTAGCTTGACATATTACGCAATTCAAATTTGAGAAATCTGCGCTCCCGAGTCCCGAGATAAAACTCCACACAAACTCCCTAAGATATTTTTGAACGCTCGCGAAAAATGTAAAATTTACTGAGCGACGGCGTGATACTCGAACTCTGCATAGCCTTTTAACAATTTAAACATGAATTTTGCTCCGTCGAGAAATTCCCTCGTTCAGTAGTTGGGGCTACATCGGCCACTCCCAAGTTCGGGAATTGTGAGTCTTACTGGCCAAGAAGGACTCGGTTGCGCACAATGGGTTCCGTGGACAACGAAAAAATTGTCCGTGTTAGTTGGCAGTCTTAAATAATTTAATTGTTGCCAACAGCTTATGTAGGTACGTTACGAAAAAAAGTTGTCTAACAATATGCTATTACTACTTGCTTTAGTGAAGTTTTTAAGACCGGCAAATATTACGAGTTTATTTTTACTATATATTTATACAATACACGTAAAACATTATACATTCAAAAATGTTATATAGTACGCTCTAAAAATTTTCGGGACTTAAAGTATTTCAAAAAGTAACTGATTGGTATACTTTTCAGATACGGAAGTCTTAGTAATAGTGGACAGTTTTTGCCCTTTAGCTACGGAACTCTGAAAATGTTTTCCTTGTTTACGCGGAGGTGCTCTAAAACGTTTGGGGTTTTCAAAAACTTCGACACGTCCTATTTGCACTTAAATGTTTCCACATTGTTTTATTTAAGACTCCGATTTTTGGAAGAATGTTTTTCTCATGTTTTGACGTAGAATTTTTATCAATATTTAAAACAATCCCTATTAATACGTTTTCTTATACTAATAGCTTAAAAACCGGCCAAGTGCGAGTGGACTTGCGCTCGAAGGGTTCCGTACCAGTAAATAGCAAAAAATTGAGAAAACGCGGTTCTGGTAGTTTTGACTTTACACTCCCGATGAGCAAGAGTGCAATGCAGACGAAAATGAGAAACTTGAAAATAAATTATTTTGTTTTAAGTATTTGTGGTTATAACAGCAATAGAAATACGTAATACGTGAAAATTTCAACTCTCTTGTAGCTGTTACCGTTCTAGAAATACAGCTTGGAGACAAATAGACAGACGGACAGACATCGAAGTCTTAGTAATAGGGTCCCGTTTTGGATACGGAACCCTAAGAAGAAATTAAATTTAAATTACCAAAGTTATCTTTAAAAATGAGATAAAACCGTTAAATTTCGGAGCCGAAACACGCAATAAGCAAGAAATAAAAGGTCATGAGACAAGTTAATAGCCTGTAAAACTCAAACGTAGCCCCATCTATGATACGAGTTGGCAGGACTGCTATATTGTCTACAGGGTGTCGCGTTATTGTCAGATGATAATATTAATACTTTATGAGACAAGTTAATACGTCGTCGTCAAGTCATGTGATGACTTAGAGTTTGCTGTCAAAGTACCTCTAGATGCGCTGAAAGAGTAATATTTTTTTTTCTTAATGGACGATAAAAATAAAGAGATACTTTTTGCAATGCAAAAATTTAGATCGTCCGTAGCCTAGTAGGTTTGGTTCGCACTCGAGAGGGTGCAGGTTCGAACCCCGGTGGAGGCTTGTACCAATGAGACATTCTCCGATCTCAAGTATGTTATCATAATATGGATGCTCATTGCCGCGACTGGACCGGCTCGGCCGGAGTGATGCCACAGCCTCACAGAAAACTGGCGTGAAACGACATTGTTCTGTGTTTCGTTCAGAAAGTGAGTTTACTGATGGCCCAGAATACTATAATAATAGAATAGGGATTAGGGAATACTCCTATCCCTATTCCCTCATAAAAGCCGGTAACGCACTTGCAACTTTTAGGGTGTCACGAGTGTCCATGGGCGACGGCAGTTGCTTTCCATCAGGTAACCCGTCTGCTCGCTTGCCCCCTTAATATCATAAAAAATTACACCTTCCTTATTTGTCTTACACTCTCCACGTACTTTATACAATATGTCAGTTTTGCTACACCCTGTATATAGCGGTGTGTACACTGTACTGCATGCAGCTATAACTCAGCTGGCTGGGGCTTAGGGGCTTAGCACGCGCCGGTGGTCTGCCAGCAGACTGAACTGATCGTAATGAAATTTAGCTTTGCGAAGTGAAATTTTATCCCAACTAACACTCATAACTGAGAAATGCTAGAATTTTATCGTCAAATGTTCGTGATATCTTTAGATATCAGATACAACAGAAACCTCGTTTTAGGAAAATATAAAAGTATAAAATAATAAGATCTTGCACTATACTTGAATCTTGTGGTAAAAACGCGCTTACCAACTGAACCTCAGAGGTGGTCAACCTCTGAGGTTCAGTTGGTAAGCGCGTTGGTAGCTTAAGCCGGGGGTGGTGAGTTCGAATCCCGTCGACAAAGCCAAAAAGTTTTTCAGAGTTCCTGGGTCTTGAATGTGTTTTAAATATGTGAGTCAAATTATAATAATAATCCTAAAGATGTGTATAGTATATATAAAGTATTAAATATATTTCCGTTGTCTAGTACCTGTAACACAAGTCCTTCAGGTACTTACCACGGGACCAGACTGAATGAAGGAAAAAGTGGTGTGAAGCGTCCATAGATATTATTATTATAGCACTAACTGTTGCACCCGACTACGTCCGCGTGAAACTTTATAAATTATCCCGTTTTATAACACTTTTTGATTACTCGGCTCCTTTTGGTCGTAGCTAACTAACACTAAAATAATTTTTCAGTTATGGCCTTTTTGAACGCGTTGAAACAAACAATTTCTTCAGCTTTATATTATTAGTACAGATATTATTAAAATAGATTTCAACTTAAACTCGTTACATTTTTTTCTTTTGCTACAATTTCAAAACACTTAATTCTTAACGAATTCATTCATATACTAACTAGAAAAATGACTTGGCAATAGTAATAACTGGTCCATCCTTTTAACTCAGTCTATGCCAAAAATCAAATCGATTGCTTGTTTCGTTAGGGCGTCAAAGAAGAACAAACAAACAAGTTAACAAACAAATAAGCTTTTCAAGGTTTAATATTAGTGTGGATCTATAGATTTGGAAGATCAGTTACCGATAGTTCAAAAACACCTCAACCTCTCGAACCAAACTCTATCTAAAGCCTTAAATTGCACACTAACACAGCTAACCTAATAGAAAGTGATCATAGACTTTCCTAGACACGTTTCAAATAGACAGTACAGACTAAGTCATCTGAACCGATAACTCAGTAGCTGCTGAGCTGAGTAAGCGCTCAGAAAAGATTGCTTAAAGTGTTCAAGTCACGTAGCTCTGTAGCCAAATTGTTTCCAAGATAAGCTACGCAAGTTAGGAATGAACTCATTTATGTACAAGTTAATTTTAATCTTATTTTGGGATTCAAACTTAAAACACCTTTATTTTATAATTTCTGATTAAAAATCATAATCATTATTTTATTTAATGTTAGCAATTTTAATTTAAAAATATTATATTTTTTTATAAAACAGGTAGTTCATACTTAAAGCTCCCGTAGATATTAAAATAATAGTTTATCATTAATTAATGACTATATTCAAAAATAATGATTTATGTGTAGCAACGAAAATGATTAAAAATTCTTTACCTCAAAATCCAAACTGCGCCGAAATGGGTATAAATTTTGAATTTTTAAACGTAATGGTTTCCTAGTGGAAGTTGTGCTGATATAAGGCGGCGTTATAGGCGATAAACCACCGCCTCACGTATGCTCCGTTCTCTCTCTGAATTACTTAAGAAGCTCCTAGCATGAGCGCAGTATTTCGCGGACTGGTAGATAATTGACTGGATTAAATCCCTATCCCTTAAGCAAGACTATGCTTCGCGCAATTCGCAGGATGTAAAATATCTAGATAATGTTTTACTCTTTTCTCTCAATTGTATAACTATCTGAGATTTCAGCATTTTTGTCATTATTCAACATTGTACCTTTACTGTCGCAGAAATTAGGACGATGTGGGGGCACGGCCGTGTCCCCACCAAAATGAGCCGAAAGTGAAGTGTAAGGGCACTACCTAGTTTTTTTAACGTTTCGTCGTTTTTTGAACCCTCGTGCATATCTTTGCCTTGAATTTAGTAGATCCACAGGGCTATTATGTAAAAATTGTGATCATCAGCATTAATGATAGTGATAAATTCGCGTTCAATTACTAAAGTTCAAATTTGGAACTAATAGGGAATATGCATGGTTTTTTATTATTTAATTAAATAAATCTTACGTTATTGAAAAACGATGTAGTCCAATCAGTTTTTTGATAAAATAGAAAAAACAAAGTTACAAGCCTTTAAAGTAGTCAGTTAGAAATAGAGATCCGATATTAATTCCCTAAGCTGCATTTTAAGAGCGTTTTAAGCGTTTTAAGAGAAAGAGATGGGTAGAAAACGTACATCGCTAATATCTTACTAATTTTTGTGATTCTGTATATCTTTAGGCCCACTATCATAATAATTTACATTTAATAAATTTTTCTTTACATGCATATTCCCTATTTTTGTTAAAATCCATGCTAAAAGCACAGAATAGGAAAAGGAACCATTGCAGCTAGATTGCTTTTGTTGTTACATGATACAATTTTGTTATTGGATCAATAATTGTGCAATTATTGTTTTCGCAAGATACATAATGCTGCCTGTATGTTCATAATATTATGGATCAGTTTCTTTTATATTATCAGTTCTTAAACTAAATCTAATGACTTGGAGTGGCCATCAGGCTTAGACAAGTGGCATGCGCTTTGAAACGATTCTAATTTGCGTTACGCTTTCGTTACAACTTCTTATGACTAGATTACGTGATCCTTTTCGACTATGTTTATCGCAAAAACATGCCAAGCGATTATCGAAACGCCAAAATCGCCATTTGTCGACGCCTGCAGGTTGGGCATCGCAGACGCCTTCTGGACGCATCGAAGGCCTATGTATTGAATAAGCTTATACTTTGTTCCAGACGGAGATCTGCTCGAGCGCGCTGACGGACGTCATTCACGCCGTCATCAATGGCACCGACGGCTGCCTCTTTTGCTTCGGACATGCTGGACTAGGTAACATTACATTGTCCTGTGTTAGACAGATCCGGGACACCCCTCCCTAAGCGGCTGAAGGCAAATCGCAGGTGGTTTTAGTGAGTATGA
>JAOTAV010020642.1:7220-23202 GCA_026546445.1 Cyclargus thomasi
GCTACTCAATATATTGTGCTGCTCGGTCATTTATTGGAGGGTGTTGGCGGCTCGGCTGTTGTCCAATCCTCCACGTTACTCCTCAATACACCCCCCCCCCCCCCCTCTACTCCCCGGCCCCCGCTACAATTGACATTGGCTCCTGTGCATTGCTGATACCTATATAAAACTCAGCGATACAACAACTACTCCTAATTAATTCTAAATACTCTCCATAGCCCAAACTTTACTCAATTACTACTCCTCGACTATATTACAGGAATGTTATTTCTTATACTTGTTCCATAAACGTTTAATTGCGTTACTGGTAACATTTATTTCGCATGATGATCAACTCCAATAAGTCCTAAGCATCATTATCATCCTTGTACCTATACAAATATGTTCGGCCAAGTCCTTTCTCCTTAATGAGGTGTCAGATGCGCGCGCGCGTTATTAATGTGAGTTATGGCGCGCTCGTTACAGCGCGCATCGCGACGGACAGACGGACACCTTTTTGTATATGTAGCTTTGTACTATAAATCAGTTTTTTATTGGTGACATTCATTACAGAGGTTGTAATTGCAAACTGGATTTGGAAATGTGCAATGCGGCGAGGAGTTTAATGTATCTGTTACATGATAAAAACTACATTTTTTAACCTTAAAACATTATATTTCCAAAAAAAATTAAACTAAACCAAAACGTAGAATGTAAAAAACAAACAATAGCCCCAACGTCCTATACATTCCTGGTAAAGAATTAATACCGAAAGTATATCGTCGACTAAATCAGGAACTCTTTTCTAACAGTGTGTCACCCCCCTAATGCCATATAAAAATACCCAACTGTACGCCGCATGTATTTAGTCCAGTAGAAATAAAGCAAAAAACTATATAACAGATAGTTACGCAGTTTTATAGATAAAATTATAGTTATCTAGTCAATCTAATATATAAAATTTTCGTGTCACAGTTTTCGTTGCCATACTTCTCCGAAACGGCTTGACCGATTTTGATAAAATTTTTTGTGCTTATCTTGAATTACGTTGAAATCTATTAGAATCGGCCAACATCTCTTTTTCATCCCCCTAAATGTTAGGGGAAATTATTTATATGGAAAAACAACGTTTGCCGGGTCAGCTAGTATTTATATAATACCAGAGGTCGCCCTGTGGTCGAAATTCGATCGCTCATATTTAAATCAATCGAGTAGAGGAGCTATAAAAATATTCTTTTTTTTTTCTTTATCGATTTCTCAATTCAATCACAGACTTCAATTTGGAATAAAGGTCTCGTTACCAGGCCATTAAATTTTATTAAAAAAAACACAGACGACAACCATTAACAATAGAATATTTAGTGTATGATTATCGTGTCATGCCATAATATTGTAGTGTGCGTATTGTAGTGTGCGTAGAGTTTTAGTTATTAAAAATATGCAATATTAAAGATTATTCCAAAATGATATTTGTATTCCACACTCCTCCTCCATCTCAACTATAATTGGGAGAAATTTCATGCTTTTACATCTACGCGTCTTTGGTAAAAAGGTGTACAAAGTGCTCGCGTATTAATATATAGATTGGTCTTAATCGTTTTAATTTAAAATGTTTTTTATCATCTCGGTAATTTTTTGTGTTGGGGTTATTGCACGCTCTGTAAGGTTTTATCACAATGATTACAGGAGCGCGAAGTGAAACAGTTCTCGTGGGAATATTCAAATGTAATTAATTTGTACAGTTTAGTTGGCGGTGCCTGGCTCCTGCATGTTCCCGCTCCCTGCTCCCATCGGTCGCTGAGTTATACCACACTTGCACCGGGATATCATCATCACCTCGCACCTGCTCGGGGAAACCGCGCTTCGACACTAACGGGCCGGTATCGCTGAATAAATACCTCAACGAAACGCTGCCTGAAATAAAGTTTTTCTTGTGATTTCTACTTTTAGATAGAAACCTGGATATTAAAACTTTGACTGCATCTTTGAAGCTCAAAGTTTCATTTGTTCAGTTGGCTCAAAATATTCAATTGATGGCTATGATTAAACGATCATCTAGTCGTGCGTTAAAAGTTCCGAAAAAAAAACAATACAATACTATATAATACTGTATCTCTAAAGTTCCTGTAGAATAAATTCTAGCTGAATTGTAATCTCCGACTGTACATACCAAGAAGTAGGAACGTGGTTAGGTTAATAAATTACAGATAATGTCAAAATGGCGTGAGAGACTACCAATTAAAGAGATCCATCTGTGTTGTTTGACTTTTTATGAGGCGAGTTAACTACTGATTAATGGTCTCTAGTCTCTCCGATGATTCAATTAAGTTTGATTCTTGTGGTTTAATTAAGTGTAAAGAATGTAGACGATATGAAGATACACATAAGAGACGATAATGTAACGTACATTATTATTATAACGAACCGTAACCTGTAAATGAACCCTCTCAGCTTAAAGACCATAGTAAAAAATCTAGTAGTGACGTTAAGATTCAAAATGTGTTTTGGAAAGTAGTATTTTTCATATATCATATATCTTCAATAAATAAAACGCTACGCTTTTGTTTATGGTTGAAGTCAGTGAGTTTTAAATAAAATTAAATGGTCTGACAACGAGACCTTTATGTCAAATTTAAGTCTGTGATTAAATTGAGGAATATTTATAGGCAAATTTTGACCACATGGCGACCTCTGGCAATTATTAAATGACTAGTTAGTTTATTACAAAGTTACACGGTCGCTTACGAGATTTGTGATAGTAACAAATAAAAGTAAAACGGTAAACTCTTAGCGCACTCACGGCGGATTCCCCTTTAATCGCGCGCTAACAATAACTTGACAAAGTTTTATCGCTCGGAGTTCATCTTTTATCTCGTTTGGCGAGTTGAGAGACATGAGCATTGAGCACGGAAGTTGTGTTGGAAGTCCTCTAGTCGGCAGCTCTCTGTTCGAGCTCGTTTACTGATAGTTTTACCTACACTTTAACTTTTGATATGAAGACTTCAATACTTTTTAAAACAAAGTAATTTTTTGGACCATATTCAGTTATAGAACTCGGTATACTTGTTATATATTAATACGGGATTGACTTGCCGTAATAATATATGAAGACGTACGATCACTTAACCTCTCTGATGGAGGACTAACCCCCCTCCCCCCTTCAACGCCCCCCCAGCGGTAAACGCAAATCTCTTATCATATTACGATCATCCGCGACTCGCTGAGGGCTGAGACGCTCAAATTGGATTTCTCAAAAACAGACCGCGACTGAATATTACATGAGGTAACACTGTTCTACATGTTTAGTATGTTTTGGTTTCGTTTACGAATAAATTAAAGCAAAAAATAAAGGATAAACAGAGGAGCCTGCCAAATATTGTGGACTACCAACCGGTCATAGTAAAAGTTTGACTTGTATTCTTGAATATACTGCGTAATGGTAAAATGCGTTTCGGACTTAACTACAATCCAAAAGCAAAGCAAAATTTACAAAGGAGCAGACTTTAATCGAGAGTATGCATCAAAAAATAAAAATACAGGTATGTATTCTGATTTCTGAGCTAACCCTGTATGACAGGTTAGTTTGTAAATAGAGTTTCAGTTGCTAAAATAGTTACAAAGTTGACGTCACCGGCGGGGCGACGACCGCAACCCCGCAAGGTCATCCGTCATCGACCTCCGCCATACTTTCCCCTTTTATCTTCTCAAAATACAAACGGATTCATTTTAATTTACGGTTTAATAAAAGTCTCGTCACATATTTGCGTGTCGTTAAGTTTACGAGGCGGCGCGAACACGGCCGAGATGAGTTTTTACGAATTCCCGGATGGGGCGGGGGTGATGGTGGGGAGGGGGGCAGTCGTTAAATTTTACGACATCAACTTTTCAGCCACCGACAATAAAATGATTTGCTTTTATTGAGCGTGAGCGCCGCCGCGTCTCGAGCGGGAGTCGCGCGACAGGGGCAGACCGCTACGCCGCGTAGCGCAGCGCTACGATGCAATGCCCGTCTACTGTAGTATGCAACATTTAACAATCTATTTTTCCTGAACCGGAACCTTTTCTGGAACTGAAAACCAATAATAGATTTCCTACTAATTATATTACGTCGCTATGTGAACCACAATCATTAAAATTCTTCAAAAAACTTGAAACAAAAACTTAAAAAGTCAATGCACAGTTTTGCGCTCACTGTAACACATTTCGTTATTACAATGGCGCCAAAAAGGGAGCAAAACTGGGCACTTAGACGTGTTGTAATTAAATATGAGCGGCGCTTAACGGCGACTCGGCGGCGGGCGGGCGAGTCGGACTGAACCCGGCCGAGTCGCTAAACCGGCCGTAATCGCTCCGAGCGGAACGACCGACTTTAATTCGAGCAAATGAAAGTATAAAATGTCCGGCGCGTGTAATCTCCGGTTGAATCCGGACTCCGTGCACAGGCGCAATTAGGACGCGGGAGATGTAAGGGTCAGCTCACACTAGCGCATCAATGAAACGCAATGCTGAAAATCTTATAAAGCAATTAAACTGTTTTCTGCGCACCAAAATTAACGTTTTCTTTCTGTGTTATAAAGAAAATGCGGATGTTTCTGACCTCTCGATCAAACCCAAAACCATTATTGGGCATCACAATGACGACTTCTGTGGCGCGCCTTGCCAGGTTTTACCAGGGTTGAGCACCTTGGTAGCTCAAGCCGGGGCTCGCGAGTTCGAATCCCGCCGACGGAACAAAAAGTATGTCGTGTGTATTAAATATAGTGTATCATATAATAAAAAATATTAAATGTATGTATAGTATGAGAGTATTAGATATATTACCGTTGTCTGGTACCTGTAACACAAGTCCCTCGGGTACTTAGCACAGGGCCAGACTGACGTGGTGTGAAGCGTCCATAGATATTAATATTATTATTATCACGTTGTGGGTGACCCTGCACTCGTATGAATTAGCCTCAGGGCTACTGCAGGGGTGCGGGGTTGCGGGGAGGGGGGAGGGAGGGAACCGCGGCAAGTGATTTCGTTAATGGCTTTACGATGTTTTATTTCTCATTCGCTTTAAACGTATTATTCTGTAAGCAAAGCTCAGTATCAGCCTTCACGTAACGATACTCAACATCGCGTCTCTTTCAGAGCAAAGTGGGAAGCAATGAAGTATAAAAATGTATTTTTGTTTCAGGTAAGTTTCGCAAATTTCAACGGCATTATAAGAAATACACAAAAAATTTTTTGAACAACGTTTCTATCTGAATTCGGTCTGTTTCGGTGAGTATTTACTAAAAACTCTTATTAATTCTCATGTTTCTAATCTAAACAACTTGTAATGAGTACGTCGGAACTTAATTTATTTAATTTTTGCTCCTACCAGAGGATACTCGGTAAAACATAATTTAAAAATGTTATGCCCAAAGATATTTTTTGTAAATATTAATTAATTATTTCATCTTTAGTTAATTACAGTATCCATTTACAAGGGATATAAATTATTTATGAGTTTTTTAATTACGAAATAGCTTAGAAAAATATATACCGAAGAGGTAATTGAAATCCCTTTGAAACCTTTTCATCTCTTCTACCACCGAGGAAAATTATCGTCCAGAGTCATTTAAAGTTCTACACAAATCGTACCGGTATAATGCGGTTGTCGGGTTTCGGCAAGTCGCAATGAAGTTAACGACAAGTTTGCGGCAATAACTGGCATCCTTATCGAGTCTTCGCCTGCTACTACACGCTGCTGTTCTCACTAGATACAACTTCGAACAAAACGAAGCTCGTGGTAGTTGTCCAGTGTCTGAGAATTTGGGCGGATAACAAGATTTGAACCGGTGGAGAATACAGACTCACCGGCAGCTTACTAATTAACCGTTCCACGGCTAAGTTTCGTCCAGTTAGACTGATGTCGTTTATCTCTTATTGGTTTAGGTACGGTCGAAGACGATCATGAGTGGCACGATTCGTTCCTATTTCTTTAGCAGTAAGGTTCAAAAGTAGCAAGTTTTTCCGGTAATGTTAGCGCTGGACAAGACAGAGTATCTGTCTAGTGTGTTCCGCGTCCATCAATAACGCGCCCGGGCCCCGGGGACAGCCGCCGGCACTATCACTTACTCCAATTACTGTACTGAGACGAGGAGACATTAGCCGCAAGATAGTTGATATAACATCAAAAAGCTATTTTTTTATTTCGTAGATATAACGTGATTAACATTTCAATTTGCGACGTTACAGAAGAACGAAGTTATTTGTAAGATTAGTAATCGGTACAGTCCTAATAGTCTTCTTCGACCGCTCGCTCCGATTCCAGGCAATTTGTGAAGATATCGCTCCGACACCCCTTCACCCCCTCACCCCCTCCGACAGCCAACTAATTGCACCCTCTCGTGCTCTGTCGACTTAACACCAGCTCTGTCTCGGACAATGCGGCAGACGATTATAATTGCCCGCTATCTAGTCCCGGTACCACCTGACAGGAGCGGTAATGAGCGCGGCGGAAACACGTGAGGTGTCACGAAGCATAGAAATTAAAGAGGGCGCACACACACGCACGTACGCACATGATGGTCAATTTGAAATCTTGAAAAAGAGCGTCCGTGGTCTAATTGATAAGACCTTTGGTAGGCACTCCAGAGAGTGCAGGTTCCGGTGGAAACGTGTACCAATGGGGCATTTTCCGATTTCAAATACATAACGCGAATGGGCCGGCTCGACCGGAGTGATCCCACGGCCTCACAGAAAAGTGACGTAAAACGGCATTGTGTTGTGTTTCGTTCAGTGAGTGTGTTTACCGGTGGCCTAACTTCCCTAATCCCTTATCCCTGCTTTCTATGAGGTAACCCCTTGTACTCGCTTGCTCCCTTAATATCATAAAAGAATAAGAGCGTACTAAACTTCAGTGTAAAAGGATTGTTTTCACTTAGATAAAAAAAAAAGTTGTAATAATAGTCATACATTTTTAGCCAAGCTAATAATGAGTAAAGTAAACAAAGCTGTAAAGACCGCAGCGTGGTGCAAGTTGTAATGTAGTTAGGCTCGGCGTAGAGGAGCGGGCGCGAGGCGCGGGCAGGTGCGAGGAGGAGCGGGCGCGAGGCGCGGGCAGGTGCGAGGAGGAGCGGGCGCGAGGCGCGGGCAGGTGCGGACGAGACGGGAGACTCCACCCGCCGCGCCGTAGATCAGCTAATGAAGCTGTTAGCTGCCGGCCGCCGGGTAATATCACGGGACTAAAAGCCACTGATCTAGATTAGCTTGTTAGCACTTTGCAAGAAAAAGAACACAAACGCGGCCGTTTAAACGTGCTGTACGTGTGTTGGATATTTTTAAAGCTAATGAAGTGATTTAAAAAGTCCAGAAGCAAGTTTAGTTACAATGGGCAAGATGAAACATTTTTTTCATATTAAAGACGTTCTGACTTTGATAGCTTAAAGCGTTACAAAGTTAATATGGCAATTTGAAAATCACATAGATCAAATAGACCTTCCCAAAACGCTCCATACAAAACGATACTCTCAATATGACGTCATATACCTGTAGTTTGTATGCATCGCGGGAAGACTTTGTTCGAGAGCTATATTAAATATTGAGCTTATGAAAGAGGTTTCATAACAACATCTCCGTGGTCCAGCGGTACAGAGCTCGGCTCTTAACAAGTAAGATGATCCATGCGGCGGATGTAAAAAGTCGGTCCTGCGCCTGATCTCTCGCCAGTCGTGTCGTTCATCCGTCCCACTGGGTTATAAGAGTAAAGGAAGGGAAGTGTTCCTGTGTACTGCGCACACACTTGGGCACTATAAAATTACTCCTGCGTAACAGGTCTTCTATTCAATGAAACCGGCCACCGTCACCGAAATCTGTGGGGGAGTTATTATTATTATCATTATAACAAGAGTTGTTTATTGCCAGTATTTGCCTAACTCATCGAATGTTATATAAATATTTCAAAAATAGTGCTATAAATTGACTTGCCTTGTTTAGGTACTTTGAAATAAAATATAGAAGTTACTAGCTGTTGCCCGCGGTTTCGCTCGCGTAAAATTAAAAAACCACGTACTGGCGATGTTGCAGTGCGTGCTTTGTATCAAAGATAGCGCTGTATGTGAAAAATAATTTTTATCTTTTCCTGCTTCTCTCTTAAAGTTTTCCTGATTGTTTTTTGCTATAAACCTGGAGTTACGTTGTCAGGAAGGAAAAAGGAGGAAGGAAAAACGGACTTCTTTTTATATAATAGATTAAGGTGAAATCTTGGAAATACTTTTATTTTACTATTATCTTAATTCAATTTAAAAATTTTTGAACTTCTAAACTAGTGGACAACCCTATCGAGTATTTCATTTATCTGTAAATTTCATGTACAAACTATCATAGATGAATAAAAAGACAATACGAAAATGGTTAAAAAGTTCAATGAAACACTTCTTCGAATACATCGTGGCGCGGGTGAACGACCACCGTCTAGCTCCCGGCTATTATAATATTAGTATTGTCTTTGCAACTCGCTAACGAGATTACTAGCGGCAGCTTGCAGCTCGTTGTCTACTCTAACTTACAAACTAACACCGACGCGAGTACACAACCACTCGCCAGCGAACTCGGCCACTATCACCGACCACGGGCGAGCGGCGACAGCTCGTTCGAAAAAATTAGAAACGCCTCGCAGTTATTAATTAAAAGAGTCGAACGACGGATCCCGATCCCGACCGTGACAGACGATAAATAATGTTTTTTAAAAGGGCACCATTTGTCAACGTCCCACGCATCCGAACACACGTCGAAATGCAAAAGATGTTTTTGTTCGCGGACAATGCCACGGCGGGCCCCGAGACAAAAACCGCGGCCTGCCCGGGACCGACGTGTTAAATGCTGACCCGAAACTTAATCGCGGACGTGTGTGCATGACTTTACACATTCGTAATATTAATTATTATAACTCTATCTCCGGGCCACTTCGTTAACTGCAGGACCCGGGAGGAATGAGTATGAGGGTACACGGATTAAACACGGGTATACGGATCAAAAATGCATTTCAAACTTTATCAGTAATGTTTGGTTTACTCGTATTGAATAGATAAGTTATTTAATTATAGAAATGTTAGAAGCAATTTACTTCTCGTAAATGAATATCCGAAAAATGTTGTGTGTGGTGTTTGTCCGGCGCGGCGCGGCGCGTGCGACTGCAGCCAGCAATTACCGCGCGCCCGCCCGGGGAGAGGGTGGGGGGTGTGGGGGGAGGGAGGGGATTGGCTTAGTTAAGATAAAATCTGTTTTCAATCTAATTACAATTTGTCCCGTGTCTTCTCAGAACCTCGTGCGTCTATAGCGATATTATTTTTTATCATTTTCTCTGACCCCCGGTTGGGAGCGAGTTGACATTGTAATTAGCCTTTATACGAAAGTTCGCCTTTGTCCGAGGTCGAAGGTCGCTTTATCGGAAAACTGAGAAACTTTGCTCCGGGAATTTTTTAAGTATTCCAATTTTCTTTTACTTTTTGTCTTAAAAAACGCGTTAAAATTGAGGCATAGTATTATCTAGTGCAGGATATCGGATACAGAGTATGGTGTCCATTTTCCGTTGAACGAGGCTTAGTTAAATTAATTATGAATTATTTTGGCAAAAAAAAAGTGAGTGAGTGTGAGGTGTAAATAAGGTTAAGTTACCCCATAATAAATCGCCTATTAACAGACACATAATGTTCTACTGATCTGTTAACATCGTTCGTATCGTCAACATTGTTATTATTAACCTATGAGGTTTTTATTCATTCTGATTCACGATCACAACAAAAATCCCACTAACGAATTTCATCAAACACCCTCATGTATGAATACCAACAAATGATTAAAGTGATGTTTACACGTCTGCCCGTGCGTGTAACGCGTGCATAATATCGGCAGTCGGCGCCGCACCGCGCTGATTACACGTAATTGTGCCTCATCTCACGTCCGACACTTTTTGCTAACGTGTCACGGCAGCTACACACCCTAGCCAGGCTGTTTGGCAAGCAAAGATTCATTCGAGGAAGATCGGGTGGCTATGCAGAACAATAAGTTCCCCAAGCTATAGCCTTAAAATTTCTCTCGTCATGACATTCTCTTCGCACCGTAAAACTTGCATACCACGCAGTTGTTAGTGTTAAAGCAATTCTTTTATTGAGCCATTTCGCGCTATGTTGGTAGGTGTGTATAGAACACATAACAAGGGTCTGTGATCGTGTGAAGTGATTTCCCTCCATTAAGTCATTTGCCGCCGCACCGCATCGCCTGCAATTTACAGTTCTTAGGAAAGGACATTTCTTTACAAATGTACATAAATTGCCCCCATACTCGCAGTTTCTAGAATTCATATTTTCTCTGATGTCAGATGTACTAAATGGTGAGGTGAATTATAGGTACCTTCTCTAGTATAATGATATAATATGGCACATGGCTTTCTCAGAAAGTCTACCATGCTAATGTGGGATTTACAAGTACAACTCAGTGTTTCATGTTATTTTGCTAAAGCTTACAAATCATGACGTGACCGTTAAAAATAATTAGGTTATTGGTAAACTCTATTTATCTGTATCATAAATTGTATAGAAAAAATATTGTTCAGTTTTTTTCTAGCATGAGCACTTGTCACTATTCTCATAGTTCATATCTGTTATCTGTATCGTCGTAGTCGGCGCAACACGGTGAGTGTGTGACAGAGCTTTGTTGAGAGCAAATAGTAATTCGCTGCGGCCGAGGGTCGGGTGTTATTGTGGCAGTTATTTACTTTATATTAATGTTGTTGGCGGACCGGTCGCGGCGAGGGTCCTGCGATAATTAATTTTTCGTCGAAGTAGTGTTTACTTACGTTAGGATCATTAATGAAGGACAAAAATATCGTGTAGGGACTCCCGCAGTTTGCGCTTTTTTGTCCGGTACAGATTACGAATACTATTACCTGTGAACATATAAATATTTATCTCTAAGCAAAAACTCTGAGATATTTGGGGTTGGGTTACAGTACATCTATCGTATGCCATAAAGTGCAGGGTTCAAGTCCTTTGACACTTAAGAATAATGATAAGCAGAAAATACAAATTTCGATACGAATCGTTTTCTTTCTGGAGCCCCTATGGAGCTCGTAGAGCAGACGGCGTGGGAGAGATATAGGTTAAGCGGCGTTTGAGACGAGACCTAACGAGAAGTTACGACAACACAACACTTCCCGTCCGCGCAACACGCGCACTCGCTCTATTACACTCGTCAACATAGAAAGGGGGCAAACGATGACCTTATTGCGGCGACGACGTCCTGTGTTTAAACCCACCTCTGCATCTCCTGTGAGCGGCCGAAATACAGAAAATCGTTACATGATTTTGATGTGTGATTCGTTAGCTTAAGGTGTGGAGCTATTAGGCGCCTGGTGAAATGCAGCGGATCAATTAGCACGCTCCGCACGTGTCCGAGCTCTCAATTAGACAATCCTACATGGTCGACTCCGGTCAGGGGGGCACTGATCCGGCGGGCCGGGGGCCGGGGGTCGGGGGTCGGGGGCTGGCGGCGAAGCGGGCACGTAATTGGTGCTATTCACGTCCCGCACTTATCCCGGCGTCGGAAGTCATTCACGATGCACCTGCTAATGCGGCGCACACCGCCGCCAACACCGACGTCGACATTCAACACACCTCTATTGAGCTGCGCCTGGCTTTTGATACCTAATTACATCTGACTACGCGCTCGGTCGTGTGAAACACTCGGCGCCTCGTGGTGTCTTTGAACTGAACTCGATGAAAATTACTTTGAATTTTGTAATTGTATTTTCGGCTATGACGCGGCGCGGTAACGAGCGGTCCGTCTCCGAGCCAATTATTTTGTCGTCTGTTTGATGTCGGCCATGAGGCTAGATTACAAAATTCACTTCGAATTACTCAATTCTCTCCCATACATCTGTCTATTATACTCTCAAACTAATCGTCGACTACGGCCGCTTAGTTTCGAAATGAATGCTATTTAATTAACTAGCGGAGATTTATACATTATTAGGACAGTCTATAATAGATCACTTATCGGTCAGCGGTGGCAGCCGCGCACCAAACCGAATCCGAGTACAATACGCTCGTTAAATTGGCAGGAGCGATATAATTATTTGTCAGCGCGCGGCGTATCGGCGATCGGGAGTTACGGGGCTCATAAATGTCGCGGTGTCCGGCGGCCGGCAGGCGATGCCGGGTCGATACCGGCCCGCCGCCGCGCGATACCGCGAATTACGACCGACGGCCGGCGCGGACCGCGCGCTCCCGCCGCCGATATCATCGACACAAGCAATATACAGTAGACGGGAGAAACTCATAACTCGCGCACCTGTCGACGGCGCTGATCGCAGAGCCAGATCGAGCCAACGCGACACCAGCGAAGACACAACAAAGAGTACAAGGTCAAAGATCTTTCATGATCACTTCTAAGGGCATCTTGATATGTCATTGTATAAAATGCATCGCTATTAAATAACAATAAGATTCAATTACATTTTGATGTCAGCAATATCTTTTTAGTCTTCTCCACGGTGCCTGTCGTTTCCCGACCGGCCGGTACGGTCGCAGGCGGCCCCGGTGTGCCACATTTGGATCTTATTACCTCGGCGGTAAGGTCCGAGACCGGCACGAGGAGCGTGGCCGGCGACCGTCCGGCCGCCCACGCGCCGTCAGACCCGCTGATGTGTTGTAAATTGTAATGAATCGCTTTTTAAACGCGTACCTAAAACGGCACGAACATCGCGTTTACTCTGCTTCGTTTATTTGCGGCGATAAATATAAAACGTGTACAAATAAATTTAATACCGTGTTCGAAGGTTCTGCTCCGTCAGGAATTACATTATTTATGTCGAGCTGACGTCGGTTATAAATTATCGTTTGTAATTTTTGAGCTTTTAAAACTCGAGGTCAAAGCGAAACTCGATTGCGAATTCCTCCGAGGACCACACGCATAGAAAACTTGATCTAAAAAACGATAATTTTATATGTATGGAAAAAACCTATGAATTGTCCCGAGATCGATAAAAAAATCATAAATTACAAATACGCACAAAAGGAACCGTCGCGGATGTCAAATAAAATATACAATTTGATTTCGATAGTTCATACTTCATAGAAACATTCTCAACGATTTCTGCCAAATACGGCAGATCTGGTTGAGTGTGTAAGAGGCGAGTGGTTGGCTAATTGCGCGACTTGTAGGGCGACCAGACGGCTGGAAAAACTCACAAAAATGTCACTCGTCGCCTCGACACGGCCGTTTCACACAACTTTTTAGTGCAGGTAATTTTTCTGGTATTCCTACCACATAATAAGCTCGCCCCATATTGTTAAACAGTACCTCAGGCGGATGGTTTTGTTTACGTAAGGCTGCTACTTAGATTTATGCCAAAGACTCGTGTACATTAGGAAAACGTTTCACTCTCTACTTAATGAAGCGAGCGTGCTCCGTTAATGACGTTAAACTAATGAAAATGCTCGTGAAAATGATAAGATCAGTTAAATTGAACGTGAAACCATTGTCTTCCGTGCCTGTGTCAGTGGGGGAGGGGGGGTCACCACAGGTGTGTGCGGTAGGGGGAGGAGAGGGGAGAAGGGGGATGAGCGGTGTAGTCAATTAGTGCGGGTGTCGCGCCGCTCGTGCTAAACGCATTAGTGCAGACAATCGCATCGGCGCGTCACCGCAGCGGCGCGGGCGGCGGAGTGCGGCGAATACTAATGCGGACCGGTGACGTGTCACACCGTGCTGAAGTCGAGTCGCTCCATTACACACCACGACCTATATTCAATCACTCAAAATATGACGCTAACCAAATCCGAAATAATAATATTTAATATGAATTAGAATAAGAACGAAGATATCTAATACGGCTTAAAAGCGTAGTAATTTCATATACGAGTACTAATACCGAAACGTGGATACCACAAAGTACACGAAGTTTTTATTGGAGATGTTCCAAATGAGGTCAGAGAAGGTCAACATTAATGAGACAAGGAGCGAGCCCCAACAAAAACAAGTTAATTCCGGAGCCACGATATGTATCCCGACTTCGAGCAAACGCTCCCCGAAAATGTTCAGTTGATTCCGTTAATGCAGTTCTAGTTAGCAGTTCCCCCTGTACAGGCGCCAGCCACCCGGTAATATACGCTGTAATGTTAATGTTCCACGAAAACACCACTATTTTCCTTTGAACCTTTTCGAGAGCTATCACAAAGTAGCAGAACCGTGTCTTCGCAGAGATACGAGGGAATGATTAAAGTTGAGCCCCCTCGCATTAGTCTCTATAGTGTTGCGCGTCTAGTTCCTTTTGTGAGACACCGAGAGTGCATTAACAAATTGAGTGTCGAAACAATGGAGCAATGAGACTAGATAGCAGCGCAGCGGACGGGAATGATTCTGACACCGAAGACGAGTATATAGGAGCATATTGCTCAAAGCTTACTAGTGGAACTATATTTGTATGTACAGGACAATAGGGATTTTAATACATTCGTTCGTAGATAAGTCGCAATTATTGACGTAACTCTTCAAAATTTCTGTAGGCTCTGCGTTTGGGGCACACGATTTAACGACATTTCAACGAGTAAATAGGACCCGTTCCTACGACAATAATGTAACGCAGGCTGTACAGTGTACGGGTCAGAGGCTATCTGCGAGTATCTCTCTGTACGGCCAACAACGGTCCAACACAGATACACTCGCTTACACACTGCGCTGATTGTATCGACTGCATACGATTTATTGTGTTTGCTTTTCACAATCTCTTTTCACATCACAGAAAGCTCTGGCATGTGGGTCAGGAAGTTTCAGCTGTTTACCGAACTTTTATGCTGGCGAAGCTGGGAAACACCCGACATTATGTGCTCGCGAAACTTCTGAGTTTAGCTTAAACCACTTCTATATCCTCGAGGCGATGCATTTTCTTATTGAAACGTATTTATGTCATCTATTCTTTACCGGCTTCGGGAAATGATTTTACGAATTTTTCTTTGTTCAATGTCAGCATAATAGAGCGGTCAACGTTGACCAGAAATATAGTCGTCGAGTAGATCTGAAGCTGTCGGTGTAAACATCTCAATGTCCTGAACTCGTTAGCCCCACGTTGGGCGCCAACAAACGAGCGATTTACATAACACCGTCATGTCAGTCACGATCGCCTCGTTACGGCTACTGTGTCTACTTACCCCTATTCTTCTACCAGATCACTCACAGATTACAATACTCATTAAACAAATAATAATTGACAAAACTAAACTATACCGAGTCAAACAGGCAGGCAAGGCAATGTTTACGATCATAACATATTTTACTCGCTAGTTAAGCTGCGAGTACATAAGCTAGCCCAGCTCACAATATACGGTACGATATAATGACGGGTCGAAGAAAAATAAAAATACCTAATACTAATAACCACAGCGGTCACAACTACCAGCCAGCTGTTTATTTTTTGCGAACGAAAAAATATAAATTAACCCTAACCGAAATTAGAATCTTGATTAAATATTGTTAGGGTTCCGTACCCCAAAGGGCAAACCGGGACCCTATTACTAAGACTTCCATGTCTGTCCGTCTGTCTGTCCCCAGGCAGTATCTCAAGATAGGAATTAAATTGAATTTATTTATTGCAAGAATGCAGTATAACAAAGGTTTTAGCATAATATAACAATGGTTCTTGTACGTTCTGCCATGCAAATGGCGTGCAATCAAATATGGTATTAAACATTACTAATAATTGTGGTAGTCAACATAATATTGTTATTTATCTATTACATTACAGTTATTATTTACTTAACTAAATGTAGTTACATTACAATATATACATATAATTCAGTTACACATGTCAGAATTAACTAAATTAGAACAGTCATAGCTGGAGAGTTTAAAAATTTCACAGAATTTATTCATTTATTTAATAATTTTTGTGCACAAGAAAAATCTACAGAAGAACAGTTTACAGTAAGACGACACAAAGGATCTGCTTATTTCTAAAGAAATCTCTTCCAGCAGCCCTACG
>JAOTAV010020653.1:0-23200 GCA_026546445.1 Cyclargus thomasi
TGCAATAAAAATTAGTTTTTAAGTGGAAAAAAAATTTAAATGTCATAACAAGTATTACTAATAAGCATTGTTATCATCGGAGTAATGAAATTTATGTGTTTTTACAAATATTTTGGTGAAATATGAAAAGTGATATGTAACTTTGAATGAGAGGATTGTTGTGTAGTATTATTTTGTGATATTGTGAATAAAAAAGTTAAAATTCAATGGTTTTTGATTTGAATTTTCAGAATAAAAGGTAATCTGATAAGGTCGAATGATCTAATCGAAAGAAATGATAGCAGGTAATATTATGTCATTTTTTACGTCAGCTAAAATATTTAGGATATTTAATATGCTAAATCGGTATTCTGTAGTAAAGTACTAATTGTTTTTACTGTTTTCAGGTATTATTTCAGTAAAATGTGCTAAAGAACGTATGTAAACAAAAATGGGGAAATATTTTTTACAATTGACATGTATGTTTGACATCTCCATAGCAACCGGAACAGATTCAAAATTCGAGCATCAAATTGCATTGGAACGAAGGTTATTACGTCAAACAGAGTTTATAAATAGGCAAACGTCATGACGAAATGCCAGTTTGTGTGGTGTCATAGTAAAGGACGGGCATGTTTTTAAAATCAGTGCAATAAAAATTAGTTTTTAAGTGGAAAAAAAATTTAAATGTCATAACAAGTATTACTAATAAGCATTGTTATCATGGGAGTAATGAAATTTATGTGTTTTTACAAATATTTTGGTGAAATATGAAAAGTGATAAGTAACTTTGAATGAGAGGATTGTTGTGTAGTATTATTTTGTGATATTGTGAATAAAAAAGTTAATCTCAAATAAATTAGTATTTTTTTTATCAGAAGATGAAAATATGTAATCTGAATATTCGTTATCAAAGTCAAAGACGGCTTGACTTCGATTTGTTCGGTTCGATCTTTGTGCGTTAGATCAAATTGCTCAAAGTGTGCAAATGAAATATAAAATCCGTTCCGTAGTATTTAAGAAGTCCAACGCGGACAAGCCATATGCCACACAAGTTTTATTTGAATCATAAAAATTATATTAAAAAAACAATTTTGAACGACATTCCTGGACAGTTTTTTCTTTTAATCCTAAGATAGAGTGCAATAAATGAATATAGCTTAACTTTTTAATGTATTTCGACGCCGGTAAAAATTAGTTACGTACCATAACCAAACAATCACTACCATATTTACACATCCCTTTTCATCTGCTTTAGTGATTAAGAACCTATTTTA
Source organism: Cyclargus thomasi (assembly GCA_026546445.1). Classification (NCBI taxonomy): domain Eukaryota; kingdom Metazoa; phylum Arthropoda; class Insecta; order Lepidoptera; family Lycaenidae; genus Cyclargus; species Cyclargus thomasi. The sequence goes on from JAOTAV010020653.1 coordinate 1,257, forward strand.
ATTTAACAACTTTTATTACTTTAAGAAATCGATTATAAAAACAACTTACCTGTTTTTATTAATTGCTTCCATCTCACTATTATAACCGTATATTGCTAGACTTATTTGACAGAAACTTTTACTTTCAGTACACCACAGCACAAATATCTCGTATTTTGTATAGAAAGTGTATGTCTGTCTGTATGTAGCGCGCTGTGCGTGCGTCAGCGCACTCTGAATTATAGCAGCGATCTCGTACTGGGCACAACAAAGCTGTTGATACAATGGGTCTATCTTTACTTTCTTTCACGTTTAACAATTACAGTGGCCCCAAATTCTAGTTAACTAAGGTCAAAATGTTGAACGTTCGAAAAAAGTTATTTGTGTAAAAAACAAACACAAATGTCTTAAAATAGCAATGTCTGTCATAAATATCTTTCCAAAATAGCATTGTTAAATTTGGAGAACTCGTTATTAATGATAAGAACCGAAATAAAAGAAAAATATAGAATACATAGGAATAATGTCTAATAAACCTTATATTAGATGGCTTAAATGAAATTTCTGACAAACAGTCGTATGACGCGCAGAAAGCAGAGCGTCACATTACATTATGCATGTCACGCGTCAAGATGACCTGTGGACTGCGGTGGAGATTTGAATCGCCTTACTATTAGATGTTTCACAAGATACATTTTACTGGTGTGAAAGTGCAGTTTTTAAATTTATAAAAAATACGAAAACCATTGTGCCTTCATCTTTACTAATGTATTGTAGTTATAAAAATGCGTGTATGTGCACAGGGTGACACAGGGTTATATTCATTCGTATTTTGTAGTCTATAACACTCCATAAAATCATAATAAAGGTCTACTCGTATTTGTTTTTGTTGTTGCAAATAAGCACTTTCCCCAATTATAATGTTAGTATGGATGAAAGTATTATTGTACCATGAGAGAAATTGAAACAGAGCCTGTTGATGGACCTACGTAATAAAGTCGGATTATATCATATCCACGTAAGTTCCAGTCTGTAGGCTAGGTTTGACATAACGCAACCAACTAACTTAGTTCCACAATCTGTATCTGATTTAATTTCCCTTATAATAGTACAGTCGAAGAAATTGATTCAAAAAATTTCAGCAGTAATCAGCCGACAGATCACGGCTATAATGATGGATGATGGTATATTCCGACCGAATGACGTAGGTCCGTCAACTGGTAGGGAATCAACGTCCTCTATACTACATGATGAAACTTGGGCGCGTCGGGCGGCAGTTTCAGCAACACTGACGTATACACTGGCCACTTCCGCTGATGTAACGCACCACGATTTCTTGTAAATAGACTTACTGTGGGAAAGTTTGTCTCAAAATATTAAAAAAAAAACTAATTCGATGCTAACATTAGAAAAATATATGATATTTAAGCATAATCTTAATAATTTACGAAAGTAAATCTAGAAAAACTGAGATGTCAGCAAAACATATCGAAATTTTTTCTAACTTACGTATGAAATGATATTCCGTCAATTTTTCTTCTGCTATCGCTATTACATCCAAAGATCGCACCATTGCTTTAACTTTCTGCACAAACACAGCTTATAAGAAAAACACAAAACAGAAATTAAAAGGTTATATTATGGCTCAAAACAATTAAAATTACTAGGCCCAGCTGACCGATCACGAAACGTCAAAGTTTGTTTAGCACATTGCGTGCCTAACATTTTGAAAAAAGTGGCCATATGATAAGGGACAAAAAATTGTGTTTTCTTCTCTTTTGTACGCAAGCAAGACGTAATTAACTAACTCTTTCATGTGCGAATGAAAAAGAAATATACAGCGTCTATGGCTTCTCTGTCTACGATTGAAATGATTTAGTATAATGAACACACATTTCTAATCGCACACCTAATATTTATCAATCTTTTTTAAAAAAATACACATAATCGTTTATTGGTCCATTTTAAATAGTTCTAATAACGCATGGATATATGTCAATCATTACAGATTTTGACTAAAAAATTTGAAAGCTTCGAAACTAAACAACTTTTAGGGAAAGTAACGCATTTTTCAAGTATTCGTAAATTTTTCATTATTTTTAATATGTATTCTGCTATTCGGGGCGGAGACAAATGCAACAAATCAAAACCATGAAATGGTTCAGCAGATCTCAAGTTATAAGTGTTGTAACAAACCCATCCTTGTTTTATATATATATATAATTATTTTATTAGGTACGGTTTCTATAGAAAATATTTTGTTTTGCTGCATTAAACATTTTTATCATCATTCATTTTCATTTATCTCACTGTCCCATCTCTATTATTCGTTCCTTTCCCACCCACTTCTGCCATCAGCGCCAAAATGGCGCAAATCAAATCGCCTCACCCTAGCTAGGTGTCATTAGTCCAGTGTACTTGTATGAATAGAGGTCTGTGGACACAGCCTACTTTTCGCGTATATCTACGTTCCACTTGCTGTGACATCAATGTTGTACGTAGCTCTCTGACAATGGGAGTTCTTGTGAACACGCCACAATGGCGGTCGTGATACTCCGCCAGTTTTTATCGGGTTCATCTGGGGGTACTTTCTTTTCGACCGTGAAAATGCGTCTATAACCTTTGAATAGATAAGTAAGATGTATCTTATGAATCTATAAAATGTTAATGGTTGTGAAAGTGTCTGTATCTCTGTCTTAGCATTTGCTGAGCTTGTGTGGTGAAATTTGCGTACAAATATGCCTTTTTATATGAGAAGGGGGCAAGCGAGCAGACAGTTCACGTGATGGTATGCTACTGCCGTAGCTGGTGGGCACCTGTAATATCACAACGTTGCAAGTGCGTTTTTGGTCTTGTATAAAAGAATAGGTTAAGGGAATAGGGAATTAGTTGGGCCTCACTAGTAGTTGTAGCATAGCGCTGTTTCACGTCGGTTTTCTCTAAGGCCGAGCTATTTTCCCAGTCAAACCGATCCATTCGTGCCAACGCTCTTGCACGGCTAAGCGTTCTTTACGCCTTATGTCATTTCCACACAATTTGTTTGGCGATAATACAAAGAAGCAAAAACATTTAGATCTTAGCTAAGCCTCCTGGTGAAGTTAGGCCAATATTAATAGTCAGTGCTTAATACTAAGAGCGTGATCATAAATTTTTGAGATGCTTCTTTTATGACATTTAGGGGGCAAGCGAGCAGACGGGTTACCTGATGGAAAGCAACTGCCGACGCCCATGGACGCTTGTGATATCTGAAGAGTCGCAAGTGCGTTGCCAGCCATGGAAATAGGGATCGGGGCATTAGGGAATTTGGGCCACCGGTACACTCACTCCCTGAACGAAACACAGCGCAATGCCGTTTCACGCCAGTTTTCAGTGCCGAAACATGGCTCTCTCACGGCAATGAGAATCCGTATGATTTACTTGAGATCGGAAAATATCTCATTGGTACAGCCACCACCGGGGTTCGAACCTGCACCTCCTCGAGTCCTCTCGAGTGCGAACCAAAGGTCTTACCTCTAGTCTACGGACGCTCTAATTTTCTCATCGATGTCTTGCTTAAACGTATTAAGTAGATAAGTAGGTAACTAAATTTTAAGTCATTCAACTTGCCACTTGCTACTAAATTCTGTGTTTACATGTAGTTGAATGACTTAAAATTTAGTTACCTACTTATCTACTCAATACGTGTAAACGAGACATAACAAAGGTCTCTTTATGAATGAAAACAGCATTTCAACATTTTTGATTACGCTCTTAAGTGCTAAGTGCTGACTTTAACTACGGATCTCAGTATCACTTTCCTCCAAGTGTAACCTCTCGATAAATTTCCATCTTTCATCATTCCATACTAATATTATAAGTGCGAAAGTTTGTCTGTCTGTCTGCCTGTTACATCTTCACGCTCAAACCGCTGAACCGATTTTGAAGAAATCTGATATGAAGATACTGTGAGTAAATACCTTTTTATTTTAAAGTGTACGGCTCCCGCAATAAACCAATTTTGGCGCAACAGACTTGCAGCAATCATCTATCCTATAATAAGGAATTAATTAGCAGAATCAGTTTAGACGTTCTCAAGCTTAGGCGACAAAATTTAAATGTCTCTAGTCACGCTCTTATTGTGCTAAACCGATATGGATAAAATGAGTGCCAAATCCATTTCCATTCTAATATATCCGATTCCAGGATCATAAAAAGTACCATCAAAGAAATTAGTTGGGTTTGACACTACACAGATGTGTATGAATTTGGTATAAATTTCTTTTGTGATACCATGGCTAATATGAGTATGCCTAAATTTTATCAAATAGCAAGATTTCTCGTCGTTTAAAACGATGTTCAAAATGTACAAGGCGTGGACTCGGAATGACTTTGCTTTAAAATTAAAATATACCGTACGGTAGACAACAAAACTTTAAAAAGAAAACTCAGTAGGTTTAATAGTATAGTTAAGGGGTAAACTAGTGCTGCTACTTAACGTGAGCTCTTAAAACAATATGTACTTCTATAGTGTTACTTTCAAATTTTTTCGACGAAGTAGGCCGATGGCAAAAAATTGCAGGTGGAATGATTACGAACAATTCCTCAGATAGCCTTTAGAAGATGCAGAGTGAAACTGCATCTTGGCGCAGCTCTAACGGGTCCAATTTGTTTGAAACATTATGGCAATCAAAAATCCGAACGGTCCTTCATTGGACTCGCTATGGTCGAAAAACGGTAAGTGGCCACAGCTCAACCCACAAAAACCCGTCCGTGTTTCTGTCGAAGCCGTTAACCGTTAATTAACGAGGAGTATGGGGTCTTATAATATATTATCTCGCTTTGCTTAAAACATCATTTAGTCAGGAAGTAAGAAACAAAATAATGTTAGAGAAAAATATGTTTTCGTACACTAATTTATCTATCCTCTTCTTTGTGAACCCACCACCACCAAGCACAAAATTGCCATTTAAAATCTCAAACGGTCGCATCTCACAGCGATGTGACGTGTTAAAAAACACGATCACACCCCACGTGACACACGTGGCTAATTTGATAACGAACGAGCCTAAAATTATTTTTAAATAAAAGTAATAAAAAACCTGACCTGGAATAAAAAGTTGAAAATTAGGATACATTTACATGTCAATTAAATAACAATACTAAGATAAGTGATATGCATCCGGCTTTCTTGAATGGATATACATATAATAATCTATACCTATATATTATCTATTCTATATATTATATATACATATAATAAAACAGTAAAATTGGAGTGTGTGTACATTTAATATTTTTACAAAATGATCAATGTGAGGGTGCTAACGATCAGTAATAGAACGCATATCGACAAAAAAAAGTTGTGTGTTTGTCTGTTTGTACGCACTAATCTCCACTATACCATTAAAATAAACACTAGTGGACCTAACAGACGTGGTATGTACAGGGCTAGCTTTAGATACTAAACCATTCTTGAGTCGTCTTAAACACGCGCAATTAAAACCAAAATTCGCCTAGTTGTTCGACATGAGTTAGCAATTTAAATTAAAAATTAAAGTGATTAGCTTCGTCATGTTAGCATGTAGTTGCAAAGTACTTAGGCACACAAAATACAGGAAAGATATAAAATGTTATGTATTAAAAATTATACCGATTAGATATTTGTCACGCTAAACAACAATACAATTTACATACACATTACAAAAATAAATTACAAATCTTACTTTTTGAAACAACAACAATTATAGTAATACCAGAGTTTATTTTTTTAATATTTAATTTTGGCACTAAGGCCCATAATAAATACCCTATAGTCTAACATACATATATAATATACTTAAATTTACACTTTGTCGCGCGTTGCCGGCGACACGAAGCGTACTTCATTCCTGAGTCTCCCCCTTGTCCATACCCCCCCTCCCTTAACCCCCTTATACTTCCTTAGCTCTTTCGGATGATTTTATGTCAGTTTTATGAATTTTTTCTACGTCTTCAATTTGTTGTGGAAGTTGCTGATGAGTGGTTTCTGGTAACGCAAACGATAACACTACCGGTCCAATGGCCGCTAATCCAAATACGATACTCGGGAGACCTGACATATATTTCTCCTGGAAATAAATATTTCAAAAGAGAATTTCAATCCTATACATATAATAAAACATTAAAATTGGAGTGTCTGTACATTAAATATTTTTACAAAATTATCTATCTGGGTGTGCTAAGGAACAGTAATAGAAGATATATCGATAAAAAAAGTTGTGTGTGTACTCGCGCTAATCTCTTATTATCCCGGAAAAAAGTACGGTTCCCGCGTGATACACAAATTTTATAATTTCTAATATTACTAATATAAATTCTGTCAGTACCTGCTAAAATTTTACAGCATTTATACAGCTGGTGAAAGAGCCCGCAGAATTATGTAAAGTCCTTTAATCAAATTAACAACATATGGGTAGGAAAATAAATTAAATTTCAACAGATAGCTATTGGTTATTAGTTTTTAAAGTATAGTTTTTAGTTTTTAAACGCTTCTCACATTTTTACACATAACTCCGAAGTTCGCTAAAGTTTGCGCTAATCTATATATTAATACGCGAACGGAAAGCTTTGTACCCCTTTTTACGAAAGACGCATAGATGTAAAAGCATGAAATTTGCATGAAACTATATGTATATAACGGTATTTATACGAAAAAAGTTTGAACCTTTAAGTATAAATCAATAAATAAAAAACATGGCAATGGCGTAATTTAGAAAAATCATTTTTGATATGCTGTTGTTCAAACATTTTCCACAGTGCGACGCTCAAGCTACTACAAAATTTGTACTCTCACCTTCCTTTCATAACTCATCATAATTAAAAATATTTTACCAATAGCGGAGCCTGAGGCGACAAAACCGAACCTAATCGACCAAACGACATGGCGATGTTGGTGAGACTGTTGCGAGAAGTGGTCGGGAATATTTCCATAGCAACCACACAAACCGCGAATATCCCGTAGCTACTGCACATCTTGCCTAATAGATACAGGAGGAGTGACGCCCACCAAATTGCTGAAAATATCAAACAAATTGACAATTATTAAGCTGGTGTGAATTTAAAGATGTACTTCTCACATTTAAGCGAATCATTTCATCTTACATGTAGGCAACAAAAAGCAAAAACAACGTACACTTAGGCACAAACACGGATGCAATAAACGTCACAACAGAGAGACCATACGCCACACAAATCGGTGCTCTCCTCCCGAACTTGTCCAGAGTGAATGCAGTAATGATTCTGGTAGGTATAGAGGCGAGAATGACTGCTGTGAAGTTGACGTACTTATTTCCGTCAATATTGACGGCGTAGATAGTCGTGCCGATGTTGACGAACATACAACAGAACAGACAGGCTGATATTAAGCACATCCTTAGGAATATCTTCTTAGATTTTAAAGCTGATAAGATCGGCGTTTTTTCTTGAGACGATGGTATCTGAAATACGCATTAATACCATTAAAGTTACCATGACCTGCCATAACAGGAGTTGTAATTTTTTTTGCAATTCACCTAAAATTTTCGAAGTGGTTAGTGATTTATGTATGATCTTTTATAGCCTTTTTTAATATAAATCTTGTATTTCCATATCAAATTAAATTTTAAAAAGTTAAATCTCTTATGGTATTTGCAATAAAGCAAATAGCAATAGAAGATTTGCTACGCTCACGACCATGAAAGTTATCGTTATCTACCTTGTAATTTGATTGATCTGTAGATTCCTTAGTTATTGTATGCAGCGATTCAATGCTTGCATTAGATAGGGTTACATTATTAATTTTTGCTACTTTCTTCAATATATCAACAGCCTCTTCATTTCTCTTTTGCGATAATAGCCATCTGATTCCTTCATCCATAATATATTGGTAAAACACCTAAAATTTTTTTCATTAAGTATTTTTATCTTCTTAATTTTTTTTTATAATTGTTTATTTATAAAAAAACATCAACATTTTTTTTTCATATAAATAAAAAATCCAACTGATAATAAAACTACAAGCCTGACTTCAGATAATATCATTATCTGCAATCAGAAATATCAACTTTAAGACTAACAATATTATAATTGGAGGATTCGATCCTGAGAATTTGGTTACATATTGGTACTGAAAACTCGAATCCTCTAATCACCATGCTCACAAAGTACGATTTCATCATAATTTCTGGGACAATCGGGATGTCCTTAATAATTTTATTTTTATTTGGAGTCAGTCACTTAAATTTAAAAAAAAACTCTGCAATATTAAAATAAGTATTACCACAGCTAAAAGCGGCGCATAGATGATCATTAGCATGTGCCTCCAATAAGGAACTCTCCACGCGATAATACCTAAGAGCGACCCACCCAATGTACTGACGATATCAGTCACACACAAAAATGTTACTCGTTTTTTTGCGCTAACTGTTTCCAACGCTAAAATAAAAGATATTATAATACTTTAAATAAAAAAAACAGAACCAGTAAAAATAGTAGATTGCTTATATAATACTTGCGATAACACAGTATGTTTGGTCCTGATATCTTCAAAACAAGGGCCTTGCATTAAGTTATATTATACCAAACAACGTAAATGTTGTGTGTTGGTTTTCCGCGAAACACTTTTTAATACATCTAGTCAGCCAGTTTAATCTAAAACATGTTTTTTTGTCCAACAATAATAAAAAATACGCCAATGAGAAAAAATTGCTCATAGACCATGAACAATTTTACCTTTCCCTTGAGTAACCATAAGTAACCAGAGCAGTCATGTCACAAGTAAAATATTGTCTTACATAATATCATAGACGAGTTGCTGTACCCAAGAGCAGATTCAAGGAACTCAAAGAATAAAAGCAGCCAGTAGTTGTAGACGAAAGTCTTGAGCAGGCCGGGGATGGCTACGGTCAAGGAACTGAATATTACCATGTGCTTTCTCCCGTATCTAAGGATATTGACAATATGGTTTTAAACGAAATAATATTCACAAGAGATAAAAATACACAAAACTATTATGAATTAATAGAGGAATTGTTCGTTATCATTACACCTGCAACCTTTCGCCATCGTCCTACACGAAAAATTTACTACTCACATTGTCTTAATGAGTGGCAGTCTCATTTAGTAAAACTTTCGAATGAACTAAGTATTTTCGCAGCGATACGACCTGCAAATCTTTAAAAAAGAGAGCGTATTCCCTGTTGAAATGCCGACAACGCTCTTGCAACTCTTCTGATGTTGGTAGTGTTCATGGGTGGGGGAAGTTGCTTTAAGGTAACCCATTTGCTCGTTCGTCCCCCCTTATCTTACGAAAAAAAGAATTGTATACTCTAAGTTAGAAACACCATTATATTATATGCGGTTTTGGATAAAATCACATACCTGTCGGATAAATATCCAGTGATTATTATTGATAATATCAGTCCAGCATTATAGACGGTCCCAATCAAGGTTTGTTTCCACGGCTCACATCCTAAGTTGAACTGCAAAAGTTCAAAACTAAGGTAGCTTGAAATATGCAGAAGTAGAGTTGTCCAGTTTTTAGTAATTAAAACTATTATTTGCAATGTAGGCAACATAAGAACAAATTCATAGATGATTTTAAAGCAGAACACAATACTTTTAGGGCATTTCTAGACCCAGAAAATCTCAGGATATATCCCTACACTAATTATTGTTATTTTTTATCTATATCATGTACAAACCTCAGCAACAATGCTATCATAAGTATCATACTTAATATTCTGGCAAGGGCAGATGGGATTGCTGGGCGACGTATCATTACTGTTCGTAGTATTATCATTGCATCTGAAAAAAATTAAGGTTAATGAGTAATAGTTGATAGATGCACATACAAACTGAAATAGCTGAAATCAATGATAATAATATGCTTGGCATTGGACGATGCACAAGTGATGACGATGGTAATGATGATATTTATGACAATGATGATCATAATAATGGCAAAGATATTGATAATGATGATGAAGGTATCAAAAAAGTAAATACGCAATATTCACTTAAAAGAGACATCAGCAGCCGCGAAGACGAAGTGAAGGCTGCACATGTAAAGAAAGGAGTCCCGCAAGCACAATAGAGTAATGAGCATTATTTGATATCTGCCAAAACTGCCAATCTCATTCAGGATGTCGTCCAAGTTAAATGATGGCTTCTTGCCTGTATCTGTCATCTGTAAAGGTGTTTCAGATTGAAATAGCTAAAATACGTCCACGGAGCTCGATAGCTTAAGCACTTTTAATATTCACATTTCACAATTTAGCATTCTCCATCACACTAACCTTGTTCAGTTGTTATAAAATCAATAGCATTTACACGCGGCTTTACCCGTATAAAAAATATCCTAGAGTCTACGGGCCTGATTCACCGCTTACATATAGTCTATCCACAACTTTATTTGACAGATGTTGGATGGAGAATCTGTCAAAAAGTGGCGGATAGCCTAACAGAAACTATCAGTAAACAATGAAACAGGCCCTCAGCCAAATAAAATTTCATTCATCAAAATCTGTTAAGTACTATTGTAGTGGTTAATAACATCTAAACAAAGTTTTACACTGAAAATATTAATAGGATTGTTATAATTGTTTTCTTCGTAACACAGCGCCGATAAACGCGTCCGACCGCGATAGGAAAGGCGCTAATCTCAACGCGATATTTGTAGGACACACCGTTCTAACAAGAAGCAATGATTGGTTTAAATTATTTTTAGATTTAATATGAAGTACTTGTTTCAGCAGCTCTATTATTTAATCTTTAAAGTCCACTAGGTGTTTTTACATGCGGGTCACTATTTATTTGGCCGTATTTTTTTGATGGACAAAGTAATCGCTTAGTGATTTCGTGTTTTCTTTTACGTGGTAAGAAACCTTTAAATGTGCTAGAATGGAAGCTATTAGCACAGATTTTGCTGTAGGTAGGTGGACTGGGTGTTTTTACACTCGATGTAGTTATGAAGACAACGGATGTAAAAACACCATAAAATAAATATTGTGAAGAAATCGTACATGTTAGTGATGAGCACAGGATTATCCACCAGGAATACTATCAATATATTTTTTTTTTGGGTGATTTTGATGTTAATAAATGATTTTGATGTTGGGTGATTGTAATGTTAATAAGATTTTTTTTGAGTTTAAAATAGTTAATTAGGCGGAATTCAAAATTTCAATATTTGAACTTTATGAATATTTCAATTACATAAGGGATATTTTTATTAGGTCTTAAAATTTTTTTAAATGCCCTTATTTATAGTCAATAACATCCTAAAAACACCACAATGATACGCATAATTCTGCGACTGACCGGTGCCGACGCGACGCGTGTCTCCCGCGCGCAATGCCCGCATTGAGGCAAAAACTTAAGTCATACTATAATTGAACATAAGTGGAAGAAACGGATAACTAACAATTTAAAAACTGCCGGTTTTTTGCATTAATTGTGTTTTTTGGACCAGGTAAACTATTTTACATCCAAAAATGTAAATGCTGTGTATAGCTAGATACCAGTAGTATTTGTTCAAATTTTAAGAGAAAAATGAGTGATTGCTCCGATGTTGTACAATATACTAATTTTGTGTATCTTGTTCTTCCACTTATGTATTCAATTATGTTCTCATTTACACTAATGACATTTTAAATTAAATATTCTAATTCTAATTTTATCACTCATTCAAATGAATTCATATTAATTCGAATGTAGGCATAAAACTGTGCCACTTCTGTGGTGTTAATCTAATAGCAATCACCGCCAATTTCAAAAATAGAAATTCAGCGATGGTGGCAAGTTCGATGTTTCAAATGATACCTCAATGATAATTAACTTCTCAATGACTAAAGCGGAAAACGTACTGATCGAACGCGACTTACGGACGCTGACAGCTGCGATCTAGATAATTATTGTATATTGAGGTCACTGACCTCTATTATATCGCTGGACTGACGATAGCCCCTTTGAAATGACAGACCTCTTTACCGAGACAATTTGAAGCCCCTGCCTGGGGTGGAAAAAAACTCTGACGTAATTAGCAAATGGTCGCTTAATCAATCCAAAAATTGTATTTTTTAAAAAATAAAAAACAAAATTGTATTTTTTTTACGAAAAACCTAACTAAAAGTTTTAATGCGAAAAAAAAAAACTGTTTGTTATTGCGTGTGACTGATTTAAAAAAAGTTTGTACCCAATCGAAAAATAAGTTAAATTATTAATGTTAAAATATTTTCAAAATTATTTTAGTTAATGATTCTAAATTTAATAAATATTCCGAATTTTAAGTTTGTTTGCAAGTAAATTGAATATAAAAAGATCTATATCTAAAAAATAACAGGTCTTGACTGACTGATTCATATCCGCGCAGCAAAACCGTTAAACCGTTTACCAAATTATTATATTCATTCTATTTAAAAATATACTACTATCTATTATATTGCTTTTACTACTATCATGTTAACTTTAGAAAATTTGACATGTTTTTAAACAATCGTAACCGTTTCAAAAAAACGTCAAGCTTTGGATTACATGTTGAAATACACCTTCTTTCTTATACCTGCCGTTACCTAAAAAAGGCCCTTAAAATTTAATAGTTACGTAATTGCAGGCCTACATCCATGATACCAATTTTATCAAAATTTTTTGAAAAAGTTATATCGGGAAAAACCAAGTACTTATGTGGTGCCAGGTCCCAATGATTTACTTGGTAAAGATCAATTTAGTTTTATGGAACAGTTCTACAGAACTTGCATATTTTAATTTTGTTAGACATATTTTAGAAACCCTTGGCAAAGGAATTTCAACTCTAGTTATATTTTTGAATATGAGTAAGGGCTTTGATTGTGTTGACAAATTGCATCCAAACAAGCTGCCTTGACTGCCTATCACGGATACGTATCGTCATATCTACGGGGTATGGAATCATACTACGAGCAACTCAAGCGATAGTCTTAGAGCCTTTTCAATCCAGAAAAAATGTGTAAGATCGATATGTGGTGCAGGGTACTCGGACAGTTTCAAGCCGCTGTTTGAAAAGGAATGTGTTGCCTTTACCATGTCTCTACATAAGCGAAGCAGCTATTTTTGTTTATAAACATGCATATCTGTTTATCAAAAATAAAAAATTAAATCATTTTAGAGGTATAAAAGGAGAAAATTTATGCATTCCCGACCAGAAACTGGCACTATTTTCTAAAAATCCATATTGTATATGATATCCGTATATATAAAAAATTACCAAATAATTTAAAAAATTACATTGAATAAATTTAAAAAAAGATTATTTCAATTATTGCTAGCAAAACTGTATTATAATATTGACGAATTTTCGAAAGATGTAATCATAATATTATAAAATGATTTTAAAAATTGATAGTTTATAATAATCTTGAGTCAATTAACTACTTTTTTTTTGTCTCGGAAATTTCATTGGAGAAAAAAAAAGGTTTAAAACCAATTGGTGGAGAAAACTAATAATCTAGAGCTGGCGCTTACCTCGTCTAGCGTATTAGTTTAGCGATACAGCGAGGCAATGCCGCCAGTATCTTAGGGACATTGCCCGCAGCCGATTTAGTTAGTTTTTTATCTTTAGTATATTATATATTTTTTAGTTTATAATTTATAATAGTTTATAGTTTGTAATAGTTTTTAATAATTATTATGTTTTTTAAATAAACATATGAATATATTGTTATTTAAAAAAATTAAAATAATAATTATTTTCAAAATATTTGCACGAGACATATCCGACAAAACAAGAGAGCTATTTCATTTTGTTCCATCTTTTTGTTACATGTTTACACAACTACATTGGTGATAACAACTGTACGGTGGGAGTGAATTAAAAATTACTAAAAATCTTAATAATTTATTACTTAAATATATATTAAATACCTATTGCTAATTATCACATCATTGAAACAAAAATCATTTCGTCACGTTTTCACTTGCTTCCGGCCAATATTTGACGCGTCTTCTACAGTATCTGGCAGTTTCGAGCCAAGTGTCTCTGGTGTGATGAAAACTAGAATACCTGATAGTAGAGCGAACGAAGCGAATAGTATAAATGGAAGGTCGTCACCCTGAAAAAAGAAAAACAAGTTATTTTTTAAATAAAATCATACAAGCGGATTGCATATAGTTGTTATGTGATATATCTGTTGAGTAAGTTCAATGTATTTGATATACTTACAAATGCTGGCGTGAGGGGTGCAACTCCTGAACCTATTCTTCCCATCATAGACGAGAAAGCGAATAAGCTGTGTCGATATTTAGTTGGGTACAATTCTGCTGTGTACACGTACACCGAAGTCATTACCATCGCTATAGAGTACTTGCCGATCAGGTACACTGTTAAAATAGCTCCGTACTGATCTAAAACAAAAGAAACAAAAAATTATGCTTTTATCAAAAGAAACTGAGCGTGGTAAACTTGAAGTTCTTACGTCCTGTCATACCATTTCATACTTTGTCTAATAGCTCTTCCCCCCCCCCCCTATAGGTGTGACGTATTTTATAGATGGTCCCTTATATACGTCTGATTGAGTAGTCAGAACTATTATCGGTAGAAGCGACCGATAATCCACTTGATTAGGCTTGGCCTTCACCTATATTTACTAATTAAATATTATCTTTATTAGGAACAACTGAAGACAATCATATTATCAATATTTCTTTTTCCGAAGTCAGATAAAACATTATCATTTACCTGAAGGTATAAATAAGTATGCAATCTGGCAAGCGCCGCAAACCCAAAAGGCAATAATCAGTACTGGTTTTCTTCCAATCCTTTCCATAAGAAAAACGGCTGTCCAGTATCCAGGAATTTCAACCGCAGACACTGATATGTAGTTAACATAGCGATTTCCGGACATATTGACGGAGTTGATAGACATTCCGTAGTAGATAAAGGTATTTGTGATCCACCAGATTGGTGAAATCAAAGCTCTTATTAGAATTTGTTTATTCTTGAATACAATAACTATAAGCCACGGCTCGTTCTTCTGTTGAGCCTTATCAATAGCCCTCTGCTTTTTTTCTTCTTCGTCCGATTTTCTCAGAGCTTCTAAATATTTTTGAGATAGTTGCTTCCCATTCACGCGGGCAACTTCTTTCAAAACCTTTTCTGCCTCCTCAAATCTTCCCTTGCTCATGTACCATCGCACCGATTCCGATATTAGCCAGAAGTAGGATATGGTAATAAACTGTGGGATGTATAGAGCAAGAGTGAGCATCTGCCAATTTGGCACGGACCACGCTATTAAGCCCAGTAGTATTTGACCCACGGAGAAGAATGTGTTCATGGTTGCACCCACAGCTACTCGGTAATTTGGACCTACCAACTCCATCACTAAAAATTGAAAAGTATCATATTCAAAGACTTCTATAAAATAATTAAACATAACAATCAATCAAAAGTTTGAAGGAACTGCTTGTGATTGATTAATAGCTTTTTGATTTTATTTCGTGATAATTAAACCGATTTTTATAATAATAGATAGGTCTTTTGCATTAACGGAGAATAAAAAAGCCATAAAGTCAGCCCAAGAGCACGTGAAAATTATCAGCTAACAGATAAATAGTTGCAATTTCATAGGACTATCTAAAATTTATTGCGGTAATTTGATTATAGAGTAGTAAAAGCGTTTAAAAAACAGTTTAATTTTATAATTTCGAAAGAATTTCAAAAATGATTTTCCTCTATATGCACAATGTCCAATTCAGTGTCGCGACAGGAAAGCAACAGAAATTGACTTACACAAAATATAAGCGCACGAGAATCCAGCAGATCCAAACATAGCTTCAAAAACTTCAGATATAAGAAAACCGACGTAGGTTCCTGCAAAATATCTGATGGTTCCCAACCAAGCTGTGTTGATGGCGCTAATACAAAGAGCAGTTCTTCTACCCCACCGGTCAGAGATGTAACCTGTGATAGGCAAGGCTAAGAACACACCGATAGTTCGAGTAGATCCTATAAAAGTTCTACGCCACTCATCACAAGCGAGACCGAACTGAAAAAGAAATAAGTAATAGTAATGTATGTATGTAATACGAAGGGTCCGCACAGCGGATTTTAATTTAGATTTTTTTTTATAAAATTTATCGCGTATGTTTTGGCTAGAGCGGATATTCTCATATAAATCAATGTGTAACAACAAGCGAAAAAAAACGCACTACTGTTCCCTAGATTATTTTATAACTCAATTTTAAATATGAAAGTTGCTGAAGTATCTTTTAATTGTTTATCTATAATAAAATCAGTTTTAAGCTCGCTAATGTCTTTACTCACTTCGTAAACGACAGTGTCGGTATTCTCATAAACGTATTCCTGGCATGCTTCTTGTGAATTTCGATTAAACCATTCCGCTGGACAAAAATCTCTTGTAGTTGCGTTAATCGAGGAGTATCTTTGACAGTTATCAAACGAACTGTCTAAAGCGGGGATAGCGTTGTAGAGCCATGATGGACTGAACTCTGCTGTTTCTATACTTTCACATTCTTCAATTAGACACCTTGAAAATAATTAAAGTAATAACAAATGTGATTTTCTGAAAGGTAAAAAAGAATGGAAAAGGCACAATAGGTCTTGTCTTAACAACGGTCGTAACGAGATTCACGAATAAATTTAAAGGATAAATTAAAAAATAGGTTGGACTACAAGTGACACAATTAACTTAATGGGTATAAATGTTCAAAAGAAAATTTGTTTTTTAACCTACTTCTAAAAAAGGGGGAGGTTTCTCAATTCCGTATATACGAGTATGTTCTTTTCTTTGTTTGACGTGCGTGTCAAACAAAGAAAAGAACGATTTCGAAAATTTTTCCGTTACTGTATAGGGTATAGCTGCAGTTTGGTCCCATTTTCACAGAATTTGTGATGATGCGATCCAGGAGAAATCGAGGGGACTTTTTGAAATTTATAATGGAACATTTTCACTTTTTCTGAAGGATTCTAGGTATATGCAACCGAAGAGTGTGTAACAATTATTTGAAGGATTCTAGGTATATGCAACTAATAATTATTTTGCACAAATGTATACGCTGGTTCCGAAAATGCTGTACAGAACTCTTGAATTCTTATAGATAGCGATTCGGGGATTTTTTTTCTTTTTTATTTAGACAACTTTATCTAGACAACTCAAAGCAAATGTCACTTCATCAATTTCATTAATCATCATCATAATCATCACTATAATTGGTACTTCGTATGGTGTTTTACATCAAAACAAGTGTTTATGATTAAATTTTCGCAATTTGTTTTTTAATTGAAATGCGATTATTGTATTAAAGGTTTTCGTTAGAATTTAGTACCCCGTTTTTGAAAGTGGATCTTTTTTATATATGATATTAAGGGGACAAGCGAGCCTGATGGAAAGTAACTGCCATCTCCCATGGACACTTGCGACATCTGACGAGTCGCAATTGCGTTGCCGGCTTTTTTATGGGGGAATAGGGAATGGGAAAAAGTTAGACCACCGGTAAACTCCCTCACTAAACGAAACACAGCACAACGCCGTTTCACGCCAAATTTCTGTGAGACCGTGGTATCGCTCCGTTCACGCCGGCCGATTCGTGCCGAAGCATTACTCTCCCACGACGCAATGAGCATCCGTATTATGTACTTGAGATCGGAAAATGCCTCATTGGTACAGGCTTCCACCGGGGTTCTAACCTGCACCCTTTTGAGTGCGAGCCCTGCACGCCACGAATGCTCTGATAAACAGGATACATTAAAAATCGTTCGAGGGATATGAATATACACAATTAGATTAAATTATCTATAGCTGACTATGTAATTGATTAACATTTAAGTGAAAAAGAAAAAATAAATTAATTGTAAACAAAAAATAAAAACCGACTTCTACAACAAAAAAATTATAGATGAACTGAAAAGTAATAAATAAATTCTCTATTAGTGCCTTATAAGAATTGGCCTAAGCCTCAACATTAACCGTAATCAATGTTCATAATTTTGTCTGTAGTCTGTACCAGCTAGCTTAAGCGTAAGTTTAATTTCAAGAAATTGTAAAAGCTGGTACCGACTTCAAAGTTATAAAGATTGATTACGGTTAATGTTGAGGCTTAAAACGAATCTTTATGAGGCACTAATAAAGAAAAATAATTATTTATTACTTTTCATTATTTTATTGTGGAAGTCGTTTTTTTATTTTTTGTTTAAAATTAATTATTATTCTTTTATCATTCAGCAATTAATAGTTTTCTCCAAATCGCCATTATGTTTTGGTAAAAATTAAAATAAATAAAGCTACACTAGTATATATGGTAATATTATAAAGATGTAAGCTTTTGAGTGTTACATGTTTAAGGAAGGTAATCTCCGAAGCGAAACGTTTTGAAAAATTCTTTCACCAATAGCTACAAAAAACGAGATTGCTGTATATTTTTGTTCTGTAATCGTGTACTACTAAGTGAACAGAACAGTGGGTTTAAAATAATAATAAAACTTACCTTGTGCTGATGCGAGCTGTAGTAAAGACATACTCGCTGGCTGCAAACGCTGCGAATATTACCACAACTATGGACAGACCGATTGTTCTAAGCTGATACTTGCCAATCTGCCCAATTTCTTCTACCAATATCGTATCTAAATCCACCGTCTTCTTTGGAATTTCTTTCGATTCCTCTATATCGATGGTCGGTATTTCATTATTTCTCGGAGCCATCTTTTCGGCCCTCCACTCTAGACTCGTCTGGTGAACGCCAGTGAGGCTAAACAACGGATAACAAATTTTAAATACCCATCAAGGGTCATTTCCTGATAAAGTACGATAAATTTTATCTTTACGTGTGCAGTAAATTATACAATTAAATGAGACAGATTTGCGTATGAAATGATTTTTCAATTTCAGATGTGCCGAATCATTATTGTGTGATTATTAATCCTTAGACGATCAAAGGTGCGTAAGAACAGCAATTGGACATTTAAAAAAGCTACAGTTTACACGCGACAACTGTCTCAGTAGCATCATAAAGATATACTAATAGAAGTTTATCTAGAATTGTAAAATGGTATCACTGTAACGCAAAGGACTGATGTTAGCTTAGAGTAAATTTACACTGGTGTTAATGATAAGTTCTAAAACATTTATCGCTGAAGCGTGATGAGATGGTGCTGCTTAAACAGATTTTACAAAACATTTTTTGTATTTGTAAAAATCTTTAAAATTACCTAGTGTAGATATTGTGAAAACTTTAATAATATTGTTTGTTTTTTATCATTTCTTGTTTATTTTTTTATCATACATTTGAGAGATCAAGTTTTTATTAATTTTATTTTTTTAACTCTCTCAAACGTAAGCGAGTAACTTTATTACGATCATAAATATTTTATTTATCTAATCTCAGACTGTAAAACATTCACTGCAAAAGCTGTTAAATGAATGAACAATAAACATACAGTGTTTATCTAAACAATGTGGTAGTCATTTAGGGTGTGATGAGCAATTAGAGTTCTATTCAGTTTTTGGGTACCTATATTTTTTAAAACTTTCTTCTCTTAATTTCTAGTGGACTTGCGGACACAAGTTACAGTCACGCGTGGGTAGGTAAGTGATGTGGGGTTATATAACCGGAAAGTAGCGCAAAGCCACCGAACATCACCGATGGCAGTTGCTCCCATAATTCCGAAGCCTGAATTATATGAATGTGTGTTAAAATTACAATTACTGAGACATATGTGATCTATCTTCATGTATCTTGACGATGTTAGTGCTATCGGACAACCTAGGCGGTAGAGATCAAAACCTTTTTTTAATTTTTTATCCAAGCAGTTTGTTGTCAATCGCGGTTTGAATAGAAATCAATGTCACCAATCTATTATTTTCTCTTATTTTCTGTGCAACAATATTATTATTATTATTAATTTGCTTAAGATTGGCGGTATGTTTAATTAACCATGTGTCAAAAAACTATACGTTTAAATAGAATCTTGACACATGGTTAATGAACGAGATCGTCAACCACATAGTGACAACACAACACTTTTTTGACAATCGCGTTTTGTATGGAAATGAAATGACGAATTTTTTGACGGAGGGCTAATGAACCGCCCATCTTGAGCGAACTCACAATATATATCTTATTCTCATAATAATATAAAGCTGAAGAGTTTGTCTGAACGCGCTCTCAAGAACTTCTGGTTGGAATTAAAAAAATATTTTGTATTCGTTTGTGCATTTATCGAGGAAGGCTATATAACATCTCGCTCGCTTGTTACAACGTTGTTAAAAAATGTTGTAAAAACGGGATTGCTTATAAAGTTTCACGCGGACATAGTTGTTGGCTATAGCTAGTATCTTATAAAAAGATACCCACTACCCAATTTATCATCTCAATTTATTAGTGTAGCGTGCATAATTGATTAGCACGAAGATACTTATCTTACACTAATTGCTAAATAGTTCATTGACGTCATCCACACCGCAAAGCTGTTAGTGATGACGATGATGACGAAAAGCTACTTTACTAGCTAAAGTAGCTTTTCATCATCATCGTCAGTCACTCTAACTTGTTTCCACAATTGCACTATCAAGAGAGATCAAGAGAAGTTTTTAAAAATATAGGTAACCAAAAAATGAATAGAACTCTATTTGCTTATACACACCCTTAAGGTCATCACTTTGTTTTTATAAACGTTGTAAAAAAAATTGAATGTTCATTTAACTGCTTTTTCAGTAAATGAAATTTTAAACTTTCGCGTTGCATTATAATTGAAACAAATTTATCGGGACTTAATAATTCACTTAGATGGAAAGGATATAAGGAATCGAAAGGATTAAGAACGTGAAAGGACAGAACGAGATATCCAGAGGTGAACCGTCAAGCAGCATTTTTGCCATATGTTAAAGGCGTAACAGACAAACTTAAGAACATCTGTTTAATAGGGGGACTAATCACTGGATGGAATTACACGATCCTAAAATTCTCTCTACGGATCGGCATTACCACAACCGTGAAGCGATTGAAATTAAAAAACACAAGAATTTCAATCGTGAGGACGAATTTAAATTGTCTCCAGTCTCGAATCCAGTGATAAATAAACTGTGCAAGCCTCGTGTGTCACCTTTATCAATAAGTGTAAACCCGGATACTGTATGTTTTGTGTGTCGCACTGAACCTATTGGCTCTAAATATACTAAAACACAAATTTTGGACAATTCGAGGGTAGGCGAAGAACAGATCGCCCGGCCCAAACGAAGACGTCGCGCTTCAGTCCACGGCTGAAACGTTGAGAAAAAAGTAAGTAAAGTCCCGATAAATTAGTTTTACAGTAAATTTCTTACATCTTTAAATAAGATATACAAAATATTTATTACATAAATAACTTTTGATGTATGGTTATTATTTAATTATTCTCTTTTTGGTGAATTTCCCATTTCTTCCACAATAAGGGACAACTTCTACGTTGCCCATGATTCCGAAATACAGAATTAAGTTTACTTTTCTTGTTGAACGTTTTTTTCCAAATTCCAAAATTTCTAATTATTGTTTTTAAGATTTTTAGTTTTGTTGTGTTTATTTGAATGTACTCGCCAAATTATTTTTAATCATACTCAAGTGTCTGCTGATTTTATAGAGTCAATTATTCTATTTAATCGGCACACACTCTATATCACACAACCAGTAGCGATTTATTAAAAAATAATGATATTATCTATTGTCATATTCCTTCTGTATTCCTTAACTCTCATATTATCTACTTACTTCCTTTTTTAGATAAGTGATTATTTTATACAGAACTGGATCATCAGCGCCATCTCTTGGCATAGATGTAGTATCGTATCATACTGGTTGATACTGTGTGACAACAATTAATAATTAAAAACACTTCTGGGATCTTGGCGAATGCAGGATTATCACGATCCCACATACGAGGTGTGTTCAAAAAGTATCGCGAATTTTGAATTTTCGCGGGTTACGTATATTCGAATTTCGATTTTTTT
>JAOTAV010020664.1:0-23197 GCA_026546445.1 Cyclargus thomasi
AACAGACAACATTTTTTTTGATGATTTGTGTGTGTTGTTCTATAACTGTTCGTAAGCCCCCCACATTGATTAGTTTGTAAAATTATTAATTGTACAGACACGGCATTTTTATGATTTCATTACATGTATATGTATATAGGTATAGATATTTTCCATAATATTATGCAACACAACAATTCCAACTTTAATTTGCAGCCAGACTAATTATCGGCTTGTTTCATATAACGAAAACTTAAATAACGTTTCGAGCAATGACTATTTCAAAGGTTGAGCTCAACTGCTGTCCAAACCAAGCACAAAAATATCTTCTGTACACGTTCCGAAATATAGCCTAGTTTAATGGATTTGTCTTCTATGTATGCGTATGTATGTGTATATAAAACTCAAAGGAGAATGACTTATTTTCCGATTTAATAATCTTATGTGTCAGAGTGATCATTTCGGAGGCCAAACCACTGGATCGATCGGGCTGAAATTTTTAAAAATCCGCGAGAAACACCGCAGCTAGTTTTTAAATTAACTAGAGGTCGCCCTGTGGTCGGAATTCGACCATAAGTATTTAGCCTAATAAATATAAAGCCATCGTGTATATGAGGTATAAAAATAAACTATTCGCAATTTAATTACAGACTTTAATTTGGCACAATGGTCTCATTACCAGGCCATTAAATTTTATTTAAAAAATTACAGGCTTCAATCATAAGCAAAAGAGTATTTCGTGTACGATTATCGTGTCACATCAAAATATTGTAGTACGTGTTGTAGTTTGCGTAGCGTTTTATTTGTTAAAATATGCAAGAATATGCTTAATTCTTTTACAAAAATATTGGTATTCCACGTTCCTCCTCCATATCAACTATAACTGGGAGAAATTTCATATTATCTACCCGTCTTTCGTAAAAGGCGTATAACGTTTTCCGCTCACGTATTAATATATAGATATGACGTATGATTTCGCTGTATTATCATTATAATATGTTAAATTTATCTTACCAATACAATATGGCGTCAGATGCATAACGTTGACGTCACTACTATTGGCTTTTTTGGACTGAGATTCATTTCGAAACAAAGGCTTTAATATGCTTTGTCAAAAGCTTATGTCATATAATTAGACGTTTTAAGTGTGATATAGGGAACTTTACAACGCTTTGTGGGTAATGAAATAAAAGTTATTCATGCAGTTAGAATTCAGCAGTTAAATGTTAAACAGCCATTCATATTAAATCTGTTTGAACTGGCTTAGTTTAGAGTGGGTAAAGTTTTGTACGGTGCATAAAATTGCGTATGTGGAATGATACTCAACAGACTATTAGATGCATGTTTATTATTTATGTTATAGACAAAAATATATAAATTATAAATAGGTTACAACCTATTCTTACTTCAATTTCCTGGTTAAAATGTGAATTCAGCCAGTAAGCCAATTTTGTTTAGTTATTCCGACGTGATCCACGGACAAAAATGCAAACGAAACTTTCACATTTATACTGTCAGTTAAAACTTACATTAGATCTAATAGGAATATTTGGTAGAGTGTATGCGTTTATTGAAATTCCTTATCCTATTAAGGAATGGCATTCGTCAGTCGCAAGTCGACGGGAATTCGGGATATGTCTCGACGTCGTGCTCGATACGAATGTCCTCTGAGAGTGGATACTGTAGTGAGTGGTCGCGATCAATTTGGAAAATAACATTCTTGTTATTAAGAGTATCTTTGCCGTGGGAGAGCTATGCTTAGGCATGAATGGGCCGGCTCGACAGAAGTGATACCACGGCCTCAAAGAGAATAATATACAATATTTGGGTGCTTAGGAACAGTAATAGAACACAATAACCTCGCTGGCGGGGCCTAATGCCATATGCCTTTGTTTAACATTTGTCTCGTTTGTAAATGAAAGGTTGTCACTCAATTTGTAATGCTGTGTACTCCTGTAATTGGTACAAGCATCAGATCTCTTATTTTGTTTAAAGTATTTAATATGTGTTTAATGCTTGTACAGTACAAGCATTAAAACACATATTAAATACTTTGTGTGGTGTACCTTGTAAAATAAATGAATAAAAACCAATCGACTTGATATTTGGTATTTCCCTTAAATTGAAAGTGAAAATATAATACTTTTGGTCTTGAAAAAAACGTAATGTTTCTAAATCATGCGTAATTTAAGGTGATTCTTAAATTCCACGCAAACAAAACCAACCAAGCTAGTATATTAATAGTAGTTTTAAACTTATTAATTCTCTATTTTTGAAAATGTTACTAGTGCTTAGAAATCAATTAGTTGTAAGTTTTGTCAAGTTTACCGCGGTGTTTTCTTTAATAAGTAAGTAATATGCTTGACACTGCATTTCGTACTTTTATTTAAACCTAAAATACAGGTAACAAAAAAACAGACAATTGTCATTATGACCCAACATAATAGCGAGCACTTCCATAACAATTTATGTGGTCGTAAAAAAGTATTTAGCTGGAAAAATGTGTGCTATTAATATCGAAAACTCATTAGATGACCTGGATTATGGACTATCATTCCAGTACAGTTCGTATAAAAGCCATCTGCGGTACGTGAGGGATAACAATTGCCAACAATTTATCCCGGCTATATTGCTTGTGAACACAAAAGGGATGTTTGTGTGTTTCATATAGGTCTAGGGTCGGTTAGCACTGAAACGAGACGTTTACTCATAATATCGCAGAAATCTAAGTCCTACATGAATTTTTAATTATTTTGTTATGCACTGACAATTATTCAATTAATTTATTTTGTTACGTACAGCCTGTCCTGAACATAACAAAACGAAATATTTTTTATACTTAAAAATTGACTACCGAACAAAATTAAAAAAAAAAATCTTTCTAATGACAAAATTGTGCAGACGTGCTTTTTTAAATGCGACATATCTAAAGTATTTCGTGACTGGTACAGATTACTTTCAATTGTGCGATTCTGGATATATGTGGATACTCAGTTCGTTTAGTTAATTACCCAGAAAATTAGAATTATTTCTATTTTTTCTGTTAAGTTGGTAAGCGGGGCTTGTCACTTGATACATTTGGACAGACGTAAATGTCAGCACAATTTAGTTAAATTCACAATTGTACTGGCATATTCACATATATACACTTTTTCGTCGTGCTCTTTTTAGTAGGTATATAACTAATTTATTCCTCTAAAACCTCATCGATAACAAATTTAATAACAGAATTTACAACTTCTGTACGTTGATCATCCATTTTGAGTCAACTAAAGAACTTAACTAGTTAATAGGTAGAACATACACTTAAAATTAAGTCACTTAAAACTTAGTTAAAAATATTTTTACCTACTTATCTACTTAATACATGTAAACAAGACATTAAGTGTACCACCAACATGTATTGGGAGTGAAATATAGTGGGCTCGCTTCGCTCGCCCAATAATACACATCAAGTATTAAAACTTTAATTTGTTACCTTTATGTTTGTTTCAAAATAGGACGAACAAAATCTGGAATATTTTTCATGTTGAATTAAAGAACGATTTCTTAGGTTTACAGTTGGAAAGTACTTCGATAGAAAAACTATAGTCGCCCCAACTAAATCAATGGAGTTACGTAAGCTGAAAACTGTAATACACAGGCTATACTGCGCGAGCATTAGCTGGCTTATAACAGCTATATTCGCTCAGTGTTTAAGCCATATCGAGTAGTATTGTCCTCACAGTGCTCGGCGTTATTGTAAACAACTTGAAGTGGATTTCAAGACCTTACGTAATGTAAGCTCCAACAAACGACTTAAATCATGGACCAACTATTTCTGAGACACTCGAAATAATATCTCGCCACAATACGACTTGTATTAAGAGAAACTCAGCTGTATTTCGGAAAT
Organism: Cyclargus thomasi; assembly: GCA_026546445.1. Taxonomy (NCBI): domain Eukaryota; kingdom Metazoa; phylum Arthropoda; class Insecta; order Lepidoptera; family Lycaenidae; genus Cyclargus; species Cyclargus thomasi. Next base: position 3,872 of record JAOTAV010020664.1, read on the forward strand.
GAATAACGATTAAAATGGGCAAGAGGACATTTTTTTTCTTATTGGTTGTTAAAGACGTAGTTAAATAGAAATATCGATAAAAAAATTACTCTGATGGCCTTTTAAAAATTACAAACCTTCCCGAAACGCGACATATAAAACGATTATGACGTCACTACTGGTAGTTATGAAAATGTTATAAAAAGTTATGAAAAAGTTATAAAAAGTTATGAAGCTACATTTTCGAAATATTTTTTTACTATTACATCTCTATTCTATTAAAAATAGTTAATTCTTGAACTAGTCACCAACCCTATTTAAAACATGAGTGAAAGAAGCAGATACCTGATATTTTAAAAACTCCTGTCTGTTTTGTTGCTTGGTGGTTTAAGGACCTTCATTTATTATATTGATAAGAATATATTTTACTTACTCCGTAAGGGACACGGACTCGAACGTTTGCATACTCAAAAGTCAAAACTAGCTAACAACAACAATTGTAACAAATATTGTTAGTATATAATTAACCTTTTCATGCATAAATTTTTTAACACACAATTTTTCTTATTGCCAATTGAAACGCACGACACATATTTTATTTTCCGTATCACTTGCGAGAATATCGATTACGAGAGAGCATTTCTGCAGTTCCTCCGTCCACAATGCGAGATATTTCGGGTGACAAAGGCTCATAAACATTTGTTAGATATTCCTTTGTTTCATCAGCATAGGAGACACTCGCACAGCTAAATTGCTTTTGTCTTACAGAACAAAAAACAAGCGTCTTGAGTCACTTGTTTATTTTTAATCAAAGTAATCCGCGTGCTTTGTAGTTTTTCTCGTAATTTGCTAAAAATTCTTGACGGCTTATCTCATGAATGTTATTGTATACTGCTTAAATATGAACAATTAAATAAATGCCGAGAAAATATGAAAAAAACTTCTCTTTTAAGCCTCCAGTTGATTTTGCACTAAAATTATACTTCAAAATACATATTAGAAAATTATATTGATATTTCCTAGTCACTTATAGAATCAGTAATAATGTTCATGTATCGATAGGGTTGACAATTCAAGTGCTTCTCTCGTACGTCGAAATAGGGAACGTGTACGAACTATTATAATATAATAATACAACGATTCAGATTTGAGTGCAGCCGCGAGGAATTAGTATATTAGTGAAATCATGCACTTCTTTTTATTTCCCTTTTTAACTTTTTTAATTTTTTTATCGCAAAAAAAATTAAAAAAATTTGGAGTCTCATTATGAAAAAAATTTACTCCTACTAAGAATAATCATAGGAGTGAAAGCTTTTTTACTCGTTTGTTTGTCCTACCTTCATGACTAAACGAACTAATCAATCGTTTTAGTTTTTGGAATTCACTCAGTCAATAGGATAGGAAGTAACAAAAGCTACTTGGTCTTAGAAAACTGCTTTTCATAGACACGTTTTCCCAAAAATCATCTATAGATATCAGTTTTATAGATAACTTAAAGTTAAGTAACGGAGTAAAAGTAAATCTAAGGCAGTTGTTCCGTTGACAGAAGATGGCGTTTAGTTGATCCTTGTTGTTTAAGTAAAATCACTTGTAAAATTGACAAGCGTCCAAGAGTTTGTATAATGGGGAAAGTTTGTATAATGCGGGAAATTGAAAGAGAGCCTGTTGACGGACCTACGTCATTTGATCGGAATATGTCAATTCGTTGTGAGTCGTGATCTGTCGGCTGGGTTTGACATAACCACTATCTGTATATAAAATCCACTATCTGTATCTCTTTTAACTTCTTTGATTATATAATGGGGGAAATTGAAAGTGAGCCAGTTGACGGACCTACGTCATTTGGTCGGAATATGTCAAATCCATGTAAGTAACGATTTGTCGGCTGGGTTTGACATATCCCGGCTAAATTACTTACATCCACAATCTGTATCTCTTTCAACTTCTTTGATACATAAGATCGGTAATAAGTGTAATGCATTATTTTTAATGGGGTAAACCTTCTATATTATCGTCTTTTTGTATATAAAAACTTCCCTCTTGGACACAAGAAACATCAGACAAGTTGAAGGTACAAACTTTTAGTTTGTTTTGTTGTGCGAACCTATGTTGCGCATATTCCCTACACGAGGTATTCATGTGAGCAACTGGAGAGTCGACAGCCCTGGCCAAGTGGCTACTCACTCGATTGATATTCGATTCCGTTTGCAATTGATATGTACGGGCTTTGTGCTAAACTCATGTTTTATTTCGAGTACTATTGAGAAAGACGAGGTATTTACCGTCGTAATATGTTCATCACATAAAACGGTACAATTTATGTTGATACATCTGGGGGAACGGTAGTCAAGATCAGCTCTGTTATTATTGTAGGTACATAAGACACCTGATACGATAGCTATAACTTTTGAAATTGTATTTCATGTCATTCTTCTACAATGAAGTCGCTACATTCCTGACCCATATTCTCCCTATTTCCGATATAATATGGAACTAAAATTTTTATGCATGCATATAAATGCTAATTATTATGATAGTAGGCTAATAATTTATAGAATAGCAAAACATCTCAGATTTTTCTTAAGAAATGAGTAAGATATTAGCGATTTAAATTTTGCAACTTATCTCTTTCCTTAAAAATGTAATTTAAACGTAATTTTAACATCACAGATAATATCGATCTTTCTTTCTGACTACTTTTAAGGCTTAAAACATTGTTATTTTCAATAGATTTATTTAAACGAATAATTAAATTCATGCACATTCCCTATTCAAGGTAAACTTGCATATATTCCTACATACAAGCTAACACCAATATTTATGACATGAATCTAGCAGCAGAATTAAGATTCATATCATCACAATATTATTACATAATAGTATTACACTTTACTTACTATTATAATACTGATGTTAAGTTACATAAAAATACTGCATGTATATTAAAACTAGATCAAAACCATAATTAATATAAACTAAACTAAAAAGTTAAGCTGTGGCCGATGTCTGACGCAAATTGAAGTAGTGAATAGAAAATTAATTTGAAACAAAAATAAGAAAAGGAAACTAATTTCCACAAGGGATAAAAACTAATGATGCTATCTTGACTCACCGTACAAAGAGAGAATATTTAATCGAAATAAAGAAAACTATAATGATTTCAGCAGAGAGTTTTCTTTTCACAGCGTAATTTTGGACTCCATTAAAGTTAATTAATGGTTTTATCTAACAATTTTTTTATTTTAAATTGTGACATATATTTTCTGTGCAAGCATAAGTCCATTTACACAGCATAGGATCGCCGTACGGTGTTGCGTCCGTTTTCATGTGAAAGCTTCTATACTTTAATGAGACGATCACGTAATGTGCAAGTGCGGGTGGCACACGGTCGCTGGACGGTCGCTGTGTGTGTGAAATCTCGTGCAACTGTTAGCATGTGAAAAGGGACAAACACCGTTGTAATATTTGAATTTACTCTACTAAAGTAGAGGTCGTCCTGTGATTGAAATTCGATCATAAATATTTAAATCCATTGTGTAGCGTAGTTATTAAAAAAACTATAATCTATTCTCAATTCAATCACAGAGTTTAATTTGGTCTAAAGATCTCGTTACCAAGCCATTTAATCTTATTAAAAAACGTCATCCATAAACAATAGAATATTTCGTGTATGATTATCGTGTCGTTTCAAAATATCGTAGCGTGCGGAGCGTGAAATGCCAATTTGCCAAAATTTTAAAAAATTATGGCAAAATTGGCATTTCACGCTCCTCCTCCATATTAACTATAAGTGGGAGAAATTTCATGCTTTTACGTCAGCGCGTCTCTAGTAAAAAGGAGTACAAAGTTTTTCGCTCGCGTTTTTATATATAGATATTGCTAAAATACTACATTTTAATAGATTCAATAGGTACAGGATTTTAATAGAGCCAATAAACACAAGCTTAAAAAGAATGGATAGGTATACCGTCTTTGCCAATTTCTATTTGTCTTAGCCGATCAACATTTTTTTTATTATTTTAAAAGAGGGCGGTATTTATTTTGAAAAGCGGGTGTAGAGTTACCTTAAGGTGTCCTTTCAAGGGGTAATCACATTACACGTAACTTCATTAGAGGGCATTACTCCCGTTGGGTTACTAGAGGTTTGATCCCTAACAGGTTTTGATTTATTACAAATGGATGTTATATAAATTAAATCAGCCTATCAATTTACATTTAAAGTAATAAGACGAGGAAAAGGAATTTGTTAATTTAAAGAACACGCAATGTACCACTCAATTTACGTTATTATAAATCGATTCATAACTGAATTATAGTATCTACTATTATTTCGGAAAGCGCCATTAATGCATCGTCTTGTCATCGGCAACGTTACCTAATCTATTTTCGTATAAGTGTAGTCCGTAGTGCGTCTACGCCAAGTCGCAGTACATCTCCGATATGTCGTAGTGCATCTACGCTATATCGTAGTGCGTGTACGCTATGATGTAGTGCATCTACGCTATAGTGTAGCGCATCTACGGTATGTTGTAGCGCATCTACGCCAAGTCGTAGTGTAGCTATATTATGGTGTAGCGCAACGAAGCTATGCATAATAAAATGATAGACAGATTGTAGTTTTTTTTTTATATTTCTTTAATTTACAATTTGTGTATCAATTTGATTTCCATCTATATTAATTATTATAGATAGTTACATTGTTGCGAAAACTAAGTAACTGTAAGTTTTCCTTATAATAAATGTATAAAAAAATAAATAATCCTGTAGTAGCTACCTAACCCCATTTTAATATAACACATTATTTGTAGAAAAATGACCACCAGTAAAATATCCCGTTTTTATTGGGAAACATAAACATACGACAGTAAGTTTGAATAAAAAGAATATTTTTGAGTCACAGCAGGTTGACAGTAAAATTACTCAGCATTACGATAAAGTTTAGTAATCAAAGACAGACCTAGTTCACTTCGACTTGACCACTGAACCACAAAACTCAAGTTTACTAGCCAGTATTCCAACGGTTAGATAATGGTGAGGACGCTCTATTAAAACTTAAGTACGCTCAATTCAAGATGTATTAAGTAATGCGATAAGATTCATGGTATTTTAGCATTTTTTTATTGCTAAACCTACAGAAGAAGGATTATGTTCTTCGAGAGTATGTATGTATAATTGTTTGGCACGCTCTGCAGCCCAAATGGCTTGATGGATACTATCGTATAAGGTATCGTCTTGATAGCGCAAGTGACACTGGACGCATTAAAAAATAAAATAATTGAAATAGCGGATTTTGAAGTCGAACATTTTTTTCCGCCCATTTAAGTCGAGAAATATATAACTTGATGTTTAAATTGCAATTGTTTCTGCAATATGGTTTTCTGTTTTTGGACATTTAGCTTGTTATTTGTTTGTCCTCTCTCTAACCTTCTCTTTCTTCGTCTCTCTACACCATCCTAACGATGCGACCAATCATCGATTTGAGTTTTGACATAGTAAGTCAAACTTGAAAGAACGGAAAGAAACATAGCATAGGTAGGCTGCCTGACTGATTACTACTACCCATATTGTAAGTTGGTTATCTAAGTAACACCTGAGGTTTTAATTAAGGTGTCAAGTACATATCAAACTTTATTATTTCGCTTCAGCCATTCAAAAGTAATGAACATAAAAAGCTTAGAAATTTTTGCCTTAAATACTTTATACTAACGGTACTCGCTTAATGAGAGTGGATGCTGCGCGGGGAAGCGGGAGATGGGAAATTTTCGAGCCTTGTGTCAAGTCGAGTCGTTACACATATTCACTAAGAATTATATATTTTTTATATCAAATCAATGTTCCAGTCCTTAACCCTATATTTCAGCTATGTACGGCAGATTCGAAAATGTAATGTTACAAAATAATTACGTGGGACGTAATTATTTCGTAGCGGCAACGTTGTTTACAAATTCTTATCTTCACGAAATCAAAACAAACATCTTCTAATCAATCCCGAAATAAATCGTTTCCAGAGTCATTATAGAGCTCTGGCATTAAAATAATTACGAGTTTATGGCTTTAGATCGCAAATTGCAAGCTCGGAATATAATTAATAGCAATGCAAATCAAACCGTCGTTAACAGCATTAGAGATTTATGCCAAGAAATAGACTAGAACTTCCAGGAAAATGCAATAAACTTACAAGAAAACTGAATAGTTTTGCAGTACATTAAAATTGCGTAATTTTGTAATACTAAGCATCTGAAATTAAGATCAAAAAATATCATTTAGTGGATAATTTAGTTTTTTTACCTTCTTGAATATTATATCGCTAGTAAAATACTTTTTAAGCATTCGCTACGTGCAAAGTAGCGCACAGTTGCAAAAAGGAACTCGGCGATCGGCGGCATACAAATTGTAACTTTTTAGGGTTTCGTAACCAAAGGGTAAAAACGGAACCCTATTAATAAGATTTTGATGTCTGTCTTTCTCTCTGTATGTCTGTCTGCTTGTCCGTCCGCTTGTTTCCAGGCTGTATCTAAAGATGGTAATAGTTAGAGAGCAGAAAATTTCACAGATTATGTATTTGTGTTGCCGATATAACTACAATTATACTAAAACCAAAATAAATTTGATGAATAGGGGCTCTCGTAAAATAAATGTGTTTTTTTTTACTATTTTTTGCTCGATATTAATCAAGGCAATAGGCAGGCTCTTCAAATTTTTGGAAAACACTAAGTTGTATTTATATTTCACTAATCAGTAATAAAATTCAAACAAAATTAATAGTTCAGGTGGGCTCTCATGCTAAAAACACAATTTTTACCTATTTTTGCTCTAATATGGTACGGAACCCTTCGTGCTCGAAACCTACTCGTGCTTGGTTGGTTTTATAAAGAACACGCGGCCGTTTGACATCTCATGTTACAACATATCGTCCGCCATAATTTTTACCTACTTTCCTCTAATGTGGTACGGAATGGTATTGTTTTAATAACTTATGAATAATTTAAGAGTAAGTTTGTAATAAAGTTAATCAAAATTCTAATCCTTCTTTTAACCAACAGGTCTGTCTGGTTTTCAAGATCAAATTTTAACTTTCGGTTGCTTACGTAGCTTTTAACATATTGTAAAAATTAAAGAAGTAAGTTATGGTTTTCATTGATGTTCAAGAGGGCGTAGAAGCATAGGCAGACTTAATTATTTGAGAACTCATTTTTATAATTAAGTAGATGATCTTTCAACTCCGCTGCGCAAAAAAAATATTCGTTTGTTGTGCCGAAACCGTACATTTATCCGAGAAAAAAGTATCTTACGTCCTTTGTAGGGATTCAGAGTATGTCCATACCAAATTTTAAGCAAAATATTATAGTTCAGGACAAAGGATTCCATATAATGATGATGTAGATAATATATATGACATATGTGTCATATATATTATCTACAATTCGTGGCTTATTAGCCACGAATTGTTTCATTTTGATATGCGACGGATTTGTCTGGTCTGGTCATGGCGAAAACATGATTTTCTAGACAGGAAAAAATTTAAATTTAAAAATTATTTTTTATTTCGAATAACGCATTAAACTACAAATCTCTTAATACACGATAAGTACCAAGGTTTTTAGTTTAGTATATTTATCGAGTTATTGAGTAAAAACTGCCTTTGCGCCGATTCCGCGACGTTCTTTTGCACCCAGGTGCAATACTACGGGGATATAATATATAAGATAAAGGCGGGGATAAGTATCGACAGAGAAAGACAATTTCCGTTGGAGAGCCATGCTTCGGCACGAATGGGCCGGCTCGCCCGGAGTGATACCACGACCTTACAGAAAACTGAAGTGAAACGGCGTTGTGCTGTGTTGCGTTCAGTGAGTGAGTTTACCGGTGGTCCAACTTCCCTAATCCCCTTATACCTATTCCCTCACAAAGGCCGGCAACGCAATTGCGACTCTTCGGATGTCACGAGTGTCTATGGGCGACGGCAATTGCTTTCCATCAGGTGAACCGTCTGATCGCTTGCCCCCTAAATACCATAAAAAAAAACAATGTATAATTTTTCGGTTTACTCTTCCTCTCCATGGATATTAAACAACAATGAAATCATGACTGTGGCCCAATGCGTCAATGTACAAAGGTCTTTACTCGTAGTTGTCTGTTTATCGAACAAGACCCGAGTTTTCAGAGTATCAGTTCGCATGAGCGCGGCACGTGACGAGCTGAAGCGCAACAAATCTGCGGGCCGTGACGTCATCATGTCAAGCAGTGCATAGCGGACGTGCGGGGAATATGAATCTTGTAGAATTTTATCCTGTCGGTAGTAATTTGAAGATTGTATTCAGTATATATGATAAGTTGGTGAGTATGAAGGAACCAACTATATTTTTTTGCAGAATAATCTTTTTTTCGAGAGAGAGGAACACATGAAAATCTGGTGACAAATATATTAGTTATTCGAACTACTGTATAATTAAGTTTAGTGTATATACTTTTTTTAAAGGTTAGCATACTAAAAAAATTCATTGTTTTATCATACCTCAATAGAAGACACAAGTGGAAGAAGCAGATAACTATTATAGTACTAGAAGCAGATAACTAACTAGTATATTCTAATTTTTAAATTTTTTCTATATTAAATATTAACAAAACTTACATATTTTATTATCTAGCTAGTGTATCTATACATCAAACCTACAATATTTTAATTTAAATTAATTTGTCGGGTTCAAAAGCGTCCATTAACGCCAATATCGGTAGTTTTTTAAATGTTACTTATCTGCTTCATCCACTTTATGTCTTCAATTATAAGACTAAATGCGTCCTCAATATTATTCCTCTTTTACTCATATTGTCTAACAGGACTATCAAATCATCGCTCTATTCAACCAAACCACAGAAAACAACCAAATCTCGCTAATTCAATAACGTTCTTTGACGTTCTCGAATAAACACTATCGCTCGACGCAGAGTCGCCAAAGTTAGATGAAGTTGGCTCGGCAACGTTTCGTTAACTATTCCTTTGTCGTGCCATTCGGCGTGAGGAGCCTGACAAAAACGTGCCACTAACATTTGTACTTAAAAAAGTTCAGATCGGAAACATTTCCGGACATTGGAAATTGGAAATATTTGTTTATGAGTAGATACTGGAGCCATTTTAATGTGTATCTGTTATAAGTTACACAAACGAAGCTCACCAGTCTACTATAGTGATAATATAGACCCAAGTGACAAACATATAGTGTGTGAATGTGTGCGTGTTAGGGGATACTATACTGAACAGGATCCTACAGGATACGATTATTCAGTGTGCATTCGTTGTGAAAAGATCCAGTATGAAGTATACTCAAGAACAATAACAAGACGTAAAATACAAATTAATAAAAAAATATATTACCTAACTTGATTTATAGTATCCTTGCTTAAGACGCGTAACATATAGGTCGATTGTCCATCAACACCGTCATCCGGGAACGAGAATATTGTGGCAGGATAAAATGCAACTTTATGACAGACTATAGGTTTCATTTTCCTTTACGCTTTTAATGACGGTGCGACATTGACGACAGAGCAATGTCGTTAAATAATGAAACTTACAGCCTAGATCATAAAGTTGCATTTTATAGGGCCGAAATAATCTCGTTCTCGGTTGACGGTTTCGGTGGACAAATGGCGTTAAGTTAGTTAAATTTCAGTTGCATGTGTCTTTAGCTTCTTGAAATAATATCACAGTAAATTGAAATAGAGTTTACTTGTATGCAGGTAGTAAAAGGCCAGGCGGATAGATTTCAATTGAAACTACCCGCATACGAGTATTTTGAAGTGCATTTTATGCTCTCATCATACAGAAGAATGTGCGGCGAGTCCATCCATGTTGTCATTATCTATTTATTTATTTTAGTTTATCTATCTGTCTCATTAGTTTACCTAAGTAAATAAATATATAGACTATATGAAAACTATATGTACAAAATATATAACAAAAGTACAGAACTGTGAGCTACGAACACTTTTTTTAATTTAATACAAGAAAGTGTTTTGAGTCGATTCTAAATCGATTGGTGAAAAATTATTATATCCTTTCCCAAATCTCAAAGTATCTCCAAACCAAATTTAATCTAAATCGGTTAAGTGGTATGAGCGTGACAGTCCAGACAAACAGAACTACTTTACTACTTTTATACAAAAAATGTCTTGAATGAATGAAAAAGAACTTCAGTGATATACACACTCACAGAAAAATTACATTATATGCGAGCGCAAACCCCTTTTTACGAAAGATGTAAACGCATGAAATTTCTACCCGTTATAGTTGATATGTAGGAGGAGCGTGGAATACCAATATTACTTTCAAATATGCTTTAATTTTGAATATTTTTGATAAATAAAACGCTAAGCAGACTACGATCTTACAGTCACATATTTGATTTGAAATGCTTAAGATGTATAAGAACATAGAAGCTCGTAAGTGCTCTGCTATATGATAAGACTGTGGGTTTGTTCGGCTGTTTGATAAACTATTAAGTCAGACGCTTCACAAGTTTGCACAATAGCCTATTCTAACTTAATTTACCTTTGAGTTCGAGCAGAAGTGGTCTTTTTGTCATTGGAATAAAGATCATTCAGTTGTAAAATAACTCTGAACACACCGTGTACTTCTCTATTCAACTCGTGTGCTTAGAAATGTATGCAGACTGATTCACTCGAGACAAACAAATAAAAGGTTTTTGTTTTAGGCTCGTTCATTGTTCTGATATAGGATGCACATAATTGTTTATTCAAATGTATTAAAATTGATTAAAAATTTATGAGACCTATAACTTATATGTATCCTATATATCAATAATCGATTTTTACCTATACGAATACTCTCTATTTTAGACTTCTCTCCTTTCGAGACTTTAAGTAGTTATTATTTTTAACGTTCTCCTTTAATGAAATGAGCACAGGACTAGAATAATTATAATGTCGAGTTTTTTTTGGTGCAATTTTATTATCTACATGCCCACGATCTTTTTGCTCAGAATATAATGATACGAGAAACTTGACGTCGCATTCATAATCCTTTTCATTTGTCTTTTAATCAGTAACTTCGCACGCAATTACAGTCAAAATGTCACATTTACATAATTCCAAATGCACAAAACGTTAAGAATGTTTTGGCACGTTGAGCACATATTCCTATTCTCGAGTATTCCTAGCAGTATTTTTGGGGCGATAGGTTCTGTAAATCTTTAAGAAGAGAGCTTAACTCCCTATAGAAAATTAGAAAGGTCGGCAACGCACTTACAACTCTTCTAATGATGCGTGTCCATTTGGCTATAGTTGGTGGTTGTTTTTCGTCAGTTCACCCGTTAGCTGGTCTCATCTGTCACAAATGTAATTAAAAAAGGTTTTTAAAGTTGGTCCAGCTAGCAAGTGCTTATCACGTCATGTGTGCTACGCCATAGTCTCCGCACTTTTCAAAGTTTTATTCATCGAAAGCTAACACTGGTGTAGTGCCGTCCTCAAGCTTAAATGTGGTTGACCAACATCTAGTCGATTTTGACATTATGATGCCATCATAATAAGAAAAAAGATCCATCGACGTGTATTACCAAAATTTTTGTAGCTTTTGTATTCATCGAGTTATTAAAATGAATATTTCCGCTATGAAGTAGCAACCCCCAAGAAAAAATTGCCGCGTTTTTTGCTCATAACTCAAAAAGTACTTTTTGTACACACAAGCGTAACTAAAATTGAGTTATATTCAAGATCACGCCGTAAGTTAAGTTTTAAGTTAACGATGTTGTATAAATATCTCGAGTGATATTTAAAAAACTGGCCAAGTACTAGTTGCGTGCGTTCCGTCCATTTGAATAGGTAGGATTTGGACTCACGCTTCCGAGGTGGCGTTAAAACGCGCCGGACACGTTAAAAACGTTTCGTTAAACCAGGGACTTTGACCGCTTAGCCACGCTGCCAATGAGAAGCGTGTCGAATTTATCAATTAAGGAAGGAAATAGCAAAAAACATATTTGTTGTAACTGAACTCTAGCCATTGCCATGGAGACAGACAGACGGACAAACAGACAGACAGACGGCCAGACGAATAGACATAGAAGTCTTAGGAATGGGGTCCCGTCTTTACCCTTTGGGTATAAACGGTAAAAACGGGACCCCTTAAAAGACAGCGTTAATTCCAATTTTAGTCACACGCCATTACACTCTTACAGATCTATAAACGTATGGCGCATGCATATTTTAAGACGCAGTAATACAGGCGAAAGGTACATTAAGTATACAGGATGTAACAAACCAAATTGAAAATGTTTTAAAACGTGTGTAGATGTCTTGTAGATAATGACTCAACTACGATAGAATTTACGAATCACAGAAATCGCTATTTATGCTCATAGAGCATAAAGAGCGATTTTTTGATTCGTGATTCGTAGAATATTGCAGTCATTATCACAGAAAACTGGCCTGAAACGGCGTTGTGGTGTGTTTCGTTCAGTAAGTGAGTTTACCAGTGGCCCAACTTCCCTAATCCGGTATCCCTATTCCCATTCCCTATTCCCTTATAAAGGCCGGCAACGCACTTGGGACTTTTCGGATGTCGCGAGAATCAAAGGGCGACGGCCAGTTCTTTCCATCAGATAACCTGTCTGGTCGCTTGCTCCCTAAAATATCATACAATATATTATAATCTCAATTTTTTCCAGTACAAAATTAAAAAAAGTTAGTCCTATGTTGCTGCTACGTAGTAAACTCTATTATACAGGATACTGAAACAAACTTGAAAGAATTATCACCATGGTTTGTTACACCCTATATCATCTGGCAACATGGCGTCGAATCGAGGATTCATCTATTGTAATTACGTTTCAACGGGGATAAATAAACATTAGATTCAAAACACGAGGCGAACTCGAGGATTGATGTTGAGAGATCATAAAGATTAGTTCACATATCCGTATCGAAGCATGCGTTTCTGACCACAAAAAAGCAATGTTATTGAAACGTGTCTGTGTGTTTATAAGTACTAAGCTGAAAACAAACTGATCGGACGCGGCTGACAGCTCATACAAAAACGTCCGTGACTGACGTCAGTCGCGTCCGATCAGTTCGAAATCGATCTACGATCGAATCGAAGGCATTTTCTCTGTTCAGCGAACGACTCGAACGATTCAAAAAATCCTTTCTTATTAGGATATGAAGAGGATTACTAATCCTCTTCATACGGAGAACACTCCTCCTAATTTCATGTTTTTACGTTATCAGTGGTAAATGCATATAGAACAGGACAAAGGATTTTATATAATGACTAGTTGACCCCGCAGACGTTGTCCAGCCGAGCTATTTTGTGAATCTCAACCATTCTCATACCTTGAACAAACACAAAAAAAATCATCAAAATCGGTCCAGTCGTTTAAGAGAAGTTCAGTTACACACACTACCAGAAGAATTATATACATAAAGATATAGATAATTTGTCATCTATTTGTACATCAGTTTTTTATCAAAACAAGAGGAGGTGTCTCAATTCGACCATATTTAATATGTTCTTTTTATGTTTCAGAGTAAGCAAAAGACAACTAAACCTACGCCCTGGTAAAAATAACTATAGCGTGTATGGTATAAAATCGTTGAGTTACTCGTTTTTGTCATTCTATCGTAAAAAGCTCAATATCTTCAATTATAGAATGATTTATTAGTTCGCGTTCGTAACAAAGGAGAGTGGGATTGAGTTGATAAATGAGACGCCAATGTTACTAATGTGTATTATATAATTTTTACTTTATTTGTATGTGAAAGTATATTCGTAGAATAATCTTCTAAAAGCTCTTTTAAAAGCTGTAATTTTCGACCTAATTGGAAAAGAAGCAATTTCATTTTTGCGCGTGTAAATACTAAGCTTATAGAACAATATTTTAAATACTTCACAGAAAACTAACATCGTTTAGTACTCTAAACAAATTAAATACGAAGAATAAGGGGTGGTAAATCTATTTAGTTTTATAAATGCCGGAAAAGGATTACTGCAATTGGAACGGGGTTAATGTTTCACCCCTATCTAAATGTTCCCTACTTGATGGATCCCCAGGGAAGTATATTCTAATTTCGAACCCATTCCTAAGCGATGAGCTACAAATGAAAATAATTGTTCATAGTGCTATTTGGTCGTAAGTATAATGTATATAGTATGGTGATTGTTGAGCTCATAAAACTAAAATTTAGAATCGACACGAAAATGAATATTTGGCAACAATTTGATATTGCACTTGTTCAACACCGAAGAGTTTTAGTGCTTAGGGTTAGTTGCAGTAACTATTTTTCGACCGAGCTCATAGTTTAGATGTCATGAGTGGCACTCACGCCTACAAAGCGTAAATTATATAGGACCAGTAGTTCATCTTTGCAGAACCAGGCCGCGCGGCTTACATGTGTGCGCCCTATTAATCACACGGCCCGGCACGCACACAAGGTTGTAAGCCACTACTGCCATACTGTTTTCACGCTTAGATTCCATTGATATGCATGCGCATAAGAGATTCGTAGAAGGACGGATTTTAGAATGTAGATACTAGGGAGAACGTACATACAAGCTACGGACGGTCCCTTCTATAAAGATGCTCTGCTTCCTTATGTATATTCTGACTATCCTCAACATAACCAATAACAAAATAATAATGGAATATAATACAAACAAATAGTTTATTCTCGGTCAGACAAATTTTGGAAACATTCTAAAATTTTATAACTCTCCTCGTGGTTAGTACCATCATTATAAATACTTCTAAAACAAACAAACGCGATATTAAATGAGCGTTATTGCACCTGGAGGAACATAATTTCTTACAGCCCCATTGTCTGACGGCATCGTACTAATTTTGCTGGAATTGTACGAAGACGGCTTTTACTGCTGGGAAAATTTGTATTGCAAACTCCCATTAAGAAAACACCATTTACAAAATATATCTCTGTTATATCCTAACGACGTAGATGCCATCCACAACGTATTTTATCCCGTGAAAACCGTACACTTTTCCGGGATAGATAGATCCACACCAAATCGCGGAAAATCGGTTCAGTGGCTTAGGCGTGAAGAGATAACAGACAGACACACTTCGCATATTTTACAATTTTCGGTATAGAAAAGGTCACTTGCAATAATGCTAACAGCAATTCATTTTATCATTTTTCTTGGAAATAACTACTAATTTTGCAAAACAGTGATTTCACAAGTAATTTAAGTTGATTTTGACGCAACTATTTTATCAAAACAATTAGATTTTTAAACAAAATGTACTATAACGAATTATAGACTAATTGTTTTACAATATTATTATTATTAGGACCTTTTTAGGTTCATAACTAGCGTCCATAAAAGGATTTAGTTTCATTTACATCTAGGTTTAGGATACTTTGTAGATTTTTAACCGACTGCCAAAAAGGGACCATTTTTTTTTACCCGACTGCGCCAGAAGGAGGGTAATGTTTTTCGAGCTTTTGTATGTATGTCCATTTCTTTGGCACGCCCTACAGTCCAAACCGCTAGATGGACTTTGACATGAGAGGTGTCATTGTCGTTGACTTAATTATAGTTCAACTGTATGACGCACCCAGTTATTATAGGCTACACATTTTAATATTACACTACTAATAAACGGTATATATTGTTTGTATTTTTGAAGTTTTTTTTATGTATAAAATCAAAAAAAAAACTGATCCAATCTGAAAACTTCTTTCACCGTTAGATTGCCAAGTGCGAGTTGGATTCACGTACGGTTCATAGACAGGGTATTAGCTGAAGGCGTCCCTCGCGTGGGGTTCGAAAATTAGTGAAAATTAGATTTTTTCAAGAACGGGATTTTTTTTCAAAAGCAAAAGTAGCCTATGTTACTCTTCATCCTTTCAATTATGTTTATACCCAAATCAAGTCGATTGGTTGCATCGTTAGGGCGCGAAGAAACGACAAACAAACAAACCTTTTATAATATTAAGTAAGGATGGTTTTTGTTCCGATTTAATATTCTTGTGGGATATATCATTTCCACGCGGAAAAAGCCACGGGTAAATACTAGTTTAAATTTGATGACAGAAAAGCATATTTTTTCATGAACTTTTCCATTAGATGGCGTGTATTTTCATTGTTGATGTTTAAAACATTGGCTTCAAAATGTCGGTTAACATCGGCGTTAAAATTGCATTTTGTTGTTGTTCTAAACCTTACAATTAGAGTTGAGAAAGCTTTTAGGGATATTTATTATACAATTTTCAGCCTGTAGGGCAGCTCGGCTCGGAGGGTTAGAGTTAATAGGTGTTGTGTTACTTTGTTAATTTTAATATTACATTTAATTAAAAGTTGCCAGCCTTCTTTATGGCACCTCGCAGGAATGAAATGTACAATTTATTTTTATGACGTAATTGAAGTATTGTCTGCCGAAAAGCCCGAGGGTAGTCGGAGTAATTGAAACGTTTTTATTTTTTAAACTCAAAGAAATTAAAATTTACAAAGCCGTATCTTTTGAATGCGTTGAAATAACACTGGTTGGAACAAAACTTTGCAATTTCTTAATTCACACACTGTTCTCGATAAAAAGCAAGCCTTGTGAATAATTACTTCATAATAATTATTGAAACATATAAAAGTAAAAGATGACCGACTGACTTACATAGTGATATCTATCAACCACTGTACGAGTCGGGCTAAAATTTTGGCATGCAGGTCACTGACCTCTGTTATATACTCGTAAATACGCTGAAATTATGACACCCTTTGAAATGACAGCTCTTTACTGAATACGATTTGAAGCGTCTGGTCGGGAAAAGAATTAAATTTGACGTAAGTTGTAAATGGCTGCTTATTCATAAATGAATACAATGACATTCAACAGTGCTGGAAATGTTCTGTTGATAAAACTTCCAGCACTATTAATGCAGATATTTTTATTGAGCTACATAATACATTTTTGTCGATATATTTTCGAGACGACCTCTGTGGCTCAGTTGGTAAACACGTTGGTAGCTTAAGCCGGGGGTCACGAGTTCCAATTCTGCCGACGCGACGGAGGAAAAAGTTTTTCAATGTTCCAATGTGTATTAAATATGTTTATCATATAATAAAAAACTTAATCTGTGTATAGTATAAGTATTAATTCTTAAATATATTTCCGTTGTCTGGTATTTGTAACACAAGTCCCTCGGGTACTTAGCACGGGGCCAGACTGACATGGTGTGAGGCGTCCATAGATATTATTATTATTATATTTTATCTGAGTGTCCCCTCTTTGTCATTAGTTCCCTTCCCGGCCACCACTGCCATCAGCGCCATAAATGCCCAAATCAAGTTACCCGTGGTTTGGTTTGACGTCAGTCCAACGTACTTATATAGAGTACATGCAGGTAGATGTGATCCGCCAAGAAAGAATTTTGATAAGTTTTACCCGTAAGAGGGTATATAAGAGGATTGTTGTTTTTATATTTAAATAATTTTCTTTTTCTTTTTTTATTACAATAACTATATATTTTACATCATCGCCGTAAATATTGGTAACGTTACTAAAATACAGTCCCCTGCCTTTAAAACCTTATTTTTATAGACTGAATTTTAATGAAAGTTATTATTAAATTATTATTACATTTTGTTAATGAAATCGTTTACAATTGCTATAGCTCTCATAGAGAAGTTTGTAAAAGCTTTTGATACTTTGGCCTTTCATCAAATATTTATTCTGTTCGTATTTAATATTCTATGTCATTTACTCACGGATACCGAAGCGATAAAAACTACGGAAGAGTAGCTATGTTAAAAAAAAAAATTTCTACAATCTACATGTTCCACAAGGCTGGTCCGAAATGTTTACTTACAGTTAAACATTTTCTATACATTTTTAAAAGAAGGCCGTTTGTCCATCGCTGCCGTCACACAGAACGAGATTATTTCGGACCTATAAAATGCCACTTTATGACGTCGAGGTTATAGGTTTCATTTTCTACCGGCATGGTTCTAGCCACCTTATCGTCACTGCTTTGTAGTAAAGAAAAAAGAAATATGTAGCCCACGTGCGGGGTAACGTAAGTGCGAAGATATAGACAGTTATTTTCTACCGTTATTCGCTCTCTTTAAGCCGAAAACTATATTCACAACGTGCAAACTACAAAAGTTTTCAGTGAAGAGACGTTCAGTGAGGGATGGCTCCATATTTTATCAACCCATTCGATATTGATCGATGGCTTGTCACGTATGATCGATGCGATGAGACGTCAAACGGAATTCCAAATGCTTAAATCTTAATTCAACTAAAAGACGTAAGAGATTAGATATTAATGTCTAATATAATAATTAGGTAAATAATGTTTTGTAGGTAATATATAGGTTAAGATTAATGATCTATTATCATACTGAAATAAACATTTATGTTTATATATACTGTATTTATTTTTTAAAAACGTTAACATTAGCCATCTGAGTAATTAAGTAAAGTGGAAAATATACTGATCGGACGCGACTTACGGACGTGACTGACAGCTGCAATCAATGCAAAAATATAAGAGCCTCTCCACAGTAAGCGGATTTGGTACGGAGTGAAGTGAGTTGGTGGATGACATTGACAGTA
Source organism: Cyclargus thomasi (assembly GCA_026546445.1). Taxonomy (NCBI): domain Eukaryota; kingdom Metazoa; phylum Arthropoda; class Insecta; order Lepidoptera; family Lycaenidae; genus Cyclargus; species Cyclargus thomasi. Next base: position 22,429 of record JAOTAV010020664.1, read on the forward strand.
GTTTGAAGTTTGAGCCAAAATACTGTAAATGTTATCCGCAAGGCGTAAGTCGCGGACGTTTTGTATGGGCTGTCAGTGACGTCTGACGTCAGTCGCGGACGTTTTTGTATGGGCTGTCAGCCGCGATCTAGATAATGATTGTACATTAAACTATGCAAACTATAAGGCGTAAGTCGTTGACGTTTTGTTTGGGCTAGTGTCCGATCATTTTATTTTCAACTTAAACGTAAGTAACTGACTGATTGGCTGGGTGCGCGTCAAAATACGGCGGACAAAACTTTGTAATTTCGATGTCAAATGACCGCTTGTTATTTCTTTTTAAAGTTACAATTTGTATTGCAATGACCGCCGAGTTTTCCTTTTTGGGTCTGCACAGCATAGATGATTCCAGACGTATACGATGTACACTTACAGAAGTTGAAATAGATACAGATAGTGGATCTAAGTAGTTTGGTCGGGTTGTGTCAAACTCATCCGACAGATCAAGGCTCATATGGAATTGACATATTCCGACCAAATGACGTCAAGCCATCAACTGGCTCTCTTTCAATTTCCCCTATTATGCAAATACTATTACATCCTCTACACTAAGCTGACGCAATAATTTTTAGCATTTGTTCCCGTGGTGCTTCCCCTTTAGTTCTTTGACTTTCGGTCATTGCAACTTTGTGTTGTTTCCCGCTTTTTTTATTGGGAGGGAATTCTACTACTTCCTACTCCTCCTATCTTCTTCTGATTAATTTCGTTGCGGGTCCCAAGGCAGCTTTAG
>JAOTAV010020685.1:0-23189 GCA_026546445.1 Cyclargus thomasi
TGTAAATAATATATATTAGGGTAAAATTGTTAGGTGTGCATCCGTTGTCTGATTGCCATAACACAAGTTCAACTTAGTATGGGGTTAGACGACGTGATGTACGCTGCATCACTTATACTATTGTATATTATTGTGTGTTTAATCATAGAGGAATTGGTCCATGGTTTTATAAAGAATTTGAATTTAAATAGAAAGCTACCTCCTGGTGATTTAATAACAGACTAAACAATTTATCGCTCAATTAACACCGTAACCTCACATACGTCAACATTCATAAGCTTCACTTACACAGCATTTGTTTACAGCGATGCAAACAGCTTAATGATTTTTTTTCTTGGTGTAGGAAAGAAACTACTTATAGTAAAGTTATACTTATCCCAAAAAGCGCATATAGCGCAGCATTCTTGCGAATTTTGGTAACTACCAACTATTATACTATTTTGTATAGTTTCGCGGACGTCTGGTTCATCGTACATTACGAAATGTACATAGTATTTATTATAAGTTCCAATAATAAGAAAGGAAATTTATAATGTTATAATATCAACATAACCACGCAATAGATACCCGTCTATCTACAAATCTTTCCACCGTCTTCTCGCTCATCAACTTCCGCATTTTATGGATTTTATACCACAAACAAATGTTTCTAACTTTATTTACTATCTTCCTTTATTTTGTGGTCTTTATCCTGTCTACACATGTTTACTCTGAGTAAATCCACTTCTTTTTACACAATAAGGAGACTTAAGCTCCTTTCAATTACTTTTACAGATAATCTCTTAAGTCCGTGGAAATATAATGTCGCTTAGGACTTACACCGAATTACATGGACAACAAAAATTATTTCAGCAATGTTATCCTTAAATTATTATCTTCCAGTAAGGAGCCACCCCATACATTAAGAAAATTGGAGCCCCAAATCAACGCCAATCAAAAATTGAAAAAATATGGTCACCTGTAAACTTCTTCTCGTCTTACCTCCTCACTTCAAACGAAACGGCCACGACCTTCCGGGATGACATTGTCATGCGAGCAATTTATGTTACATCCCAACTTTTTATATGGCCCATATCGAAAACAATGCTGCTGTCATTATGAAGACTAGCTTCATTACTATGAAGAATAGCTTGATTACAAACGCTGACACGCGAGCACGATCGTGTAGAAGATTCGCATCTACTCGCCAATATTCGTCCACAATTTTTTTAATCTACCTTATCGGCCTTACGCGTTGATCGTGTCGAATAACGAATAACGAACATCGGCTGTAATGAAAAGCCTGCACTATGTAAAGATGTCCCGCTGGAAATATTATTTTTGTTTCGTCTAGCTCTGGCAACATTGTTTACGGTCATTCTCAACAATGTTGCTTTATTGAACTCTACTTACTTCTATTGCTTGTTACATTGTGACTAAACTATTCTTTATGTTCAAAGCATAATATAATGGCCAGTTTTTATGGTACCTTCCAATACTAATTAATTTAACTGGAGTATCTTCTCTGCACTACAGGTCTTGAATGGGTTTATAAAGTCAAACCACGAATACTGTGTGTAATAATATTGTGTGATACGCTTTCAGAAGATAAAACTCGGATTTGCTATGAACGCGTTTAGTTAATGATGTTTGTTATATCGACGCGAGCAAAATTGTTTTAAATATTTAATATTAACTTTAAAACTTAATTTCTATTTTAATACACTAATTAACATTAAGTACCATAGCAAATATGAAAACTCGTATAATAGATAAATTTTTATCAATTGTTATTAAGGAAAACATTACTTATGTAGGTATTATGAAGAACATACATCAAAGTTTTCTTTTAAAAAACAGCTACATAAGTAATCATTAAATATCGATGACTTCAGCCATTTTAATACATTAGTGTACCATAAAGACGTCTCATATTCAAACGTTTCAATGTAGTTTCAATGTAGCATTTTGGAGCAAATACAACGTTTTACGACATCAGAGGTGTATTAAGTAAATTGGGCACCGCCGCCCATTAGAGCCTCCTTCGGGACACATAAAACTTTCACCATATTTCACAAATTTTAAGACCAGTTAAAGTGCTTTTTTTTCACTTCCTTTTGCAGAAGGTCTCGACGATTTATAAACCTCGTAATGAAGACAGATTAAAAATAACCTTTGTAACGTTCCGTCGGTGAACCGGCTATCATTGAGTTTTCTTACTTCAAAATATAATGTCTTGAAAATTTAATTTATTTATAGACGACAAAAATAAATTCTCAATACTACAAATTACTGCCTAATTAATCTACGAAATGAGCGTCGGTAACTAAAATGATGAACATTTTATTTTGTTTTATAAATAGACGTTGTACGCATATTATATAAAAAAAATAAGTCTACGAACAGAATGAATCTCCAATTACCAGTATCGTGGTTATTAAATTCAATTAATTATGCCCAAACATCTAAATATTTTGGTGCCCTTAATTTAAAATATAACAAGCTAATTAAGATACATTTTACCAAATTTTGAGAAATCATAATTTATTTAATAAATTAAACTTTTCCTATAAATGGACCGATAAAAAAAGAAAAATATCTGAACGTCTTACAAGTTGAAACAAATTAATTAGATAGTATGTTTTAAAGCTTCTGTGTAACTTAATGATCATAATATTATTATATTTCCTGGATAAGCAAGAATTATAGACGGCTTCTCATTCATAACGCTTTGGAGAGGTAATTGTTGCATATTTATTTTTTTACACACTTAGATGAGTTTGCTTAATCATCAGCTGTTTCTACTTTTTTTAAGACTAGATGATTCCCGCAACTCTATCACGGCAAAATTTGTCTATTGCGCGGGAGCGTAACATTTTTCCGGGTATTCTATGTTCTTCTTCGGGACTCAAAGTATACCAAATTTTAGCAAAATCGTTTCAGCATTTTGCGCGTGAAGAGGTAATACAGACACACTTTCGCGTTTATAATGTAAGTAAAAAGTTATATTACAGTATGGATAGATATTCTTTTCACATCATATAAAATATCTCATATCAAATAAATAACATTGATATAGGCTTTCAAAACACAACTAAAACCCAACCCTAAAATACGATCTGGTTTTTTCGAACCGATTGTATGCGATTTTCCGAGACTTAATCACTGGGTGACGGTGGCATGACTGTGGCATACAATAGGACCTTTATTGCCAGACATAATAATCCACGTGAATTCAATTGGACTTGTTCCGCGAACTATTTACATTTTAAATGTTATGGTTATTCTAGATTTACTTTCTGCGTGCCACAATTTACTTGAGCTAGTAAAAACGAGAGTAATTAAGTCTTGGGCTTAAATAAGTAAAAATTAGAAACATTGTAAAATATCGTGTTTAGTGACTACTACATTTTACTCATAAGTCACAATGGAGTTACGGCTTATATATTATGGCGTGTTTATAAGGTTTTACACAGAATTTTATTTTTCACTAACGCACGTCAAACCACTAACCAAGAGACGTCACAATTGAATTGATAATTTTTAAGACCCATAACATAACTTTATATTGTTCCTTACAGTTACCTAATGTATTACATACTCTAATTTTTAGTTTATTATAATTATTTCATTTTTATTAATTAAGGGTCTATTTCACCGCTTACTGATAAAGTTTCACTTTTTTGACAGACACAACAAGCTTTTTGACAGTTTCTCCATACATAAAGTTATGAATAGACTATCTGTAAACGGTGAAACAGGACCTCAGTTTTGTAAAAAAGTAAGCAAGTAAAATTTTATATGTAGCGTCTTCCTTTTTTAGAAATATTCATGTTTGCTTTTTTGATTACCAAGTAAGAGTCGCACTCCAAATATTTGCTGAGCTGCGAATCTCTGAAGTTTGAGCTGAATGTTTAGTTAGCAGGCGGTGCGTTTGATTTTCGTTTTCGACTCTTATTATTAAGGCATTGTAGCTTTTGTCAATGCGTAGCCGTAAGTTGGTCATGTAATTTTTACTCCGATCAACTTTCTGATCTTAAATTTCACCTAACTGAACGAAATCACATTAGACGAATCAATTTCTCTAATTTGTATACACTTAAATAAATATGCAACATATACAAATAATGTATACACACATTTATCAAGTACCTTTAAGGTGTTATGTAGGTATATACCTCCTCCATCTCTCTATCATATTTGATTGAATGTTATTCAGATAGTATAGCTTCCGTAATAATATTAATTATCTACCTCGAAATAGTTGCTGCTACGAAATCTATTCAGCTAAAGATGTGAGCTTGATCCGATATTAGTAAATGGAACAAATGGCAATATATGTAATTAGACTTAAGAGCCTTTTTGTATTCATTTCTGTAATTAATTTAATATACAATGAAGAAATACGCTTCAATGATGAAATGTCAAAAATCGTGCATCAAGATACTTTAGCATCACACACCCATTTCCAATTACCTTATTTTAGTCGTAAGGACGTTTCTACTATTCACAATAAATAGAAGAACGTTCGCACAGAATTCTTAATACTAGAGGTCTCCCTATGGTCGAAATTCAACCATAAATATTTAAGATATAAGTATTTAATATAAGTTTTAGTGAGTAGATATAAAAAAATCTATTCTCAATTTAATCCCAGACTTCAATTTGGCATAAAAGTCTCGGTTACCAGGCCATTAAATTGTATTAAAAAAAAGACGTCAACCATAAACAATGAAATATTTCGTGCATGATTAATACTGTCATGCCAAAATATTGTAGAGTGCGTGTTGTAGTGTGCGTGCGTTTAATTTTTTAATATGTAATAAAAAAGCATATTTTAAAATAATATTGGTTTCCCACGCTTCTCCTCCACATAAACTATAACTGGGAAAAATTTCATGTTTTTACATCTACGCGTTTGTCGTCAAAAGGGATACCAAATTTTCCGCTCGTGTATTAATATATAGATTCTTTGCTCGTAGAACTATGTGGTTTAAAAAGTGAATGAGTTCAATTCTATTACACAATGTATCCTACAATGTAAAGAAACGGTCATCAAGTTGAAGCGAGGCTAAAAGCATAAGGCTGCTAACTTTAATTGGGTAAACTGGGTCGACATATCGAGCGAGATATTCTTGAAATATTAAATGTATTTGCAGATGATAGTATATTCCGGATCCCCTATGACAGACTTCAGAGTATCTGTTCCAGTAGTTTTTCAGTGTCATTTGTAACGATAAAAAGTTCCATTGTGTTTTCGGGGAAAGCAAATACTACCTCAATATTGATATTTCCACATTCACTAATTCAGTAGTTTCTAATCCTCTTGGACGACGAAATTAGCCCGGAGTAAATAGGTAATATAGTTGAAAGTTCGCCGAAATAAGGGTCGGCAATCATGGTATCAAATTAAAGGACAAAGTTTGAAACCTTTCCTCGCTGTTACGTTTTGTCTTCATAATGTTCTCAGAAGTTCAAATAGAATGATGTGAAAAGTACTGTTACGGTAAAATTACGAGAAGTAACTGCGCCCCTATCTCGTTTTACTGAAAACTCTTTGGTGTTGTGATTACTGTTTATTTTTACCCGACTACGGCGAATCAAAAAGGATAGTTATGATTTTGACCTGTATGTATGTGGGTATGAATGTTCATTTGTTCCCTCGTAAGGGGCTCCCCATTAATCACGTGGTGTTTTTTTGTGCATTTTTTGCTTTGCATATATGAAACAATGAATTATACGTGACATAAGAAATTTATCGAGAGTATGATTGCTCTAAAATAATTAAAATAAAAATGACGTTAAAAAACGGAAACCCGACTACTAAACTACGTTCTAAAAAGTAAGAAACAAGAAATTATAGTGATATGGACATGTTTAAAGGATAGCCATGATCGTATATCCCTTTTATTTAATTCATAACTATAGTAATTATTAATTAATATGTTTAACTACAGTAGGTAGATCATACGACTACATCCTTTTAACATGTCCATATCACTATATTTCCTTATTTCCTACTTTTAGCATGTTTTAATAGTCGCGTTTTTAATGTTTACCTTAGGTACATAAATACTTTTATAAGTCATGACAAAATTCATAGTTTTATTATAAATAGGAAAGTGTGCTTATCCACTCCCTATAACGAAGCAACCATCGATTTGATTTTTAGCACATAATGTAAAGTATTATAGGCTACCTTTGGTCTTGGACAGAATCATGAGCTTACGAGAATAATCGTATTTTTACGCGACTTTCAAATTCCACTCGGGGAAAGTTACAGGCAAAAGCTCATCAAAATTTTTTGTAGTTTTTGTTAACATTTAGCGTTCTCGTTTTCCCTCATCTAAATTTCGAGTATAATCTCCGTCTATTTATGATAAGAAATGTTTAATACCGTCTCACATAAAATGCAATTTAACGCGGACGTTTGTGAAGATTTTATCGGCGAGTTGTTTATGTTTGAGGCCGCAGAGTGAGCCGTCGTGATCGCTTCGAGTGGCTCGTACGAGTTCACAATTTATACGACGTGGTTCGGTCGATACTTCCCCTTCCTAGTAATTATACAGGAATGGCGTGACAGCGCCTATAAGGCTTTCGGCAAACGAGAGATTAATTTTATCTGCCGGATAATTTTGAAAGTCGACGGCCAATCTGTCATGATAATAATTTATTCGTGGATGAATTGGGTCATGTTTATAAAATACTGGCCCGTCCACAAAACGAATGAGCCCGCAGGAAATATTTATAGGACGATACGAGTATATGAGTCTAAAACAGTAAGAACTTGCACTATGCTTTCACTTGTAAGCTGTCCAACTGCGTGCTGGTGGGAAAAAAGTGCAGGTAGTGTATATATACACCTAAGAACATTTTTAAAACTTTTGCTCCGTCGGTGGGATTCGAACCGTAACTACCCGCTTTAAGCTACCACGCGCTTGCTAACTGAGCCACAGAGGTCGTCGTAGTCTAGTCAAAGCTCACTGCAGAGAGAAACATTATGATTTAAAATTCTGATAATCATTATAATTAATATTGACATACACTTGTATATACTTGTATATTGTATAATAATATAATCAAAGCACGTGGCAATAGTAGATCAATGTCGCATTAATTATTTACAGCGGTTCACAATTAGTAACTTTCGTTTTATAACTTAGTCGTAAAACTTATCCGTTCCAGTAACAATGTTTAATTATTGCTTGATACAGCCTTAAATGTTTCCAGGAAGAATTCATTGTTCGTTCCAAAATTCCTGCTTAAACAGCTACGAAATAATAAAGCAGTGAGACCTTTGACTGGGTGACCGCAAACGCTAAAGAGATTTCGGTAGACGGAAATAAGAGGCATTTTGAAAGTTTGAAAATGTGTCTCGAAAGTCTTTTTATGTGAGACATCTTTCTTAAATATTCCATAGTTTCTACAACACACAAACAATTTTAAAGTAAAAAAAATTAAAAATACATATAATGTATAGAAAAAAAGGAGAGAAGAGACTAATACTTTTGTCGAAAGCGCAATTCATTTACACTTTAGGGCCTGTTTCACCGCTTACAGATAGTCTATTTATTTTACAGACATAACTATTTGACAGATGTTTTATGGAGAATCTGTCAAAAAAGATGCGATAGCCTAACAGAAACTTTAAAACAAATAGATTGTGCCCTTGTGTGGTTTACGTCGAAAAAAAAAGGTTAGGTCATTACGAGTTATTCATGGGAAAGCTGGAGGGAAACACAAAGGTGGAAATCCCTCTAAGAGGCTTTAATTGCAGGTGCTGGGACACACGTGGGGGTGACGGATGAGTTTCAAATAAATCCTCTTATATAACGAAACGTTTTTATGAAGGGGACCTTTCACGTCGCCTACGAATTAGTTTTAGTTAATGTGTTGTTTTATTGCACAGTGTCTTATTGTTAACAGTTGAAAAAAACATGCGTTAACAGTAAAAAACATTAATGAAGTTCATAAAATTTGAAAACGAAATAAAACAATATTATGAACACGTATGTTTTTTATAATAAAATTTGTCATATGAAAATTTTGAAATTCTACACGAATAAAAATTTTGAGTAGAATTTAATGTTTAGTGTAAATTATGTCTATTAAAACGGTATAGTGTAAGTTGTAACTATATCTAATTAGTTACACTGTATAGTGTAACTAGTACTTTATAATAGACTTAGGGCCTGATTCACCGCTTACAAATGGTCTATCCACAAATTTGACAAATGTTGTATGGAGAATCTGTCAAAAATGTTGTGAATAGCTCATAACAGAAACTCTATCAGTAAGCAGTGAAACAGGCCCTAAAAGAAAAGAAGCATTATTTAAAACGATCTCCTTTTTGTTAAACAGTAGCACTACCTAAGACCTCTAGGCAGCTATGCAGACTTTTACCATACAGAAATAATATAATTGTTGTATGCTTAAGCCAAGCCAATTACTTCATTCGTTTTCTATCATAATTATTTCAAGACTGCTCGTGTCAAAATAAATTTACAATATCAGAGAATACAATTATGGTATAAAACTAATAACAGAAAGAGTTGTTGTTTTGAACAGACGTCGTGACGGGGTTCCGGCGCCGTGTCACGCCATGTCGTCATGACACGCCAAGACGCCATGTTGTCATGTCTGTCATCTGCGTCACTTTCACAATTAACATTTTCCCGCCATTCCCTACACCCTTTCAGCATTTATTGAGTCGTCTCTAATGCGTGGAAAAGGATTTTTAAAGACGCCTACCCTTTTATTCGAAAGACAATGATTTTTATGAATGCCGTAAAACCTATTGTTAACATTTATTTGTTATTTAACAATAGAAAACATGATATTTCCTGAACGCCGAAATAAATTAAAATTTTATGAAAAAGCTAAATCTCTTAAAGGGGCAAACTTAACTAAATTATTAAAATATATTACTATATATTTTAATAATTTAAAATATATAGTAGTAGTATATAGTAGTAGTAGTAGTAAATAAATAAATTGCTTTCACTCTACTGAGTGAAAGCAATTTATTTTGGTTGAGCCATCATTATTTTAAATAAGCAAATCAATCTATGGAAACGCCCCACCTGTTTACGTTTTCAATTACTTATCAAAAGTATGCAGAAAGCGCTCATCCATTATTCACGTCATAAAAGGTAACATTTAATATCTCTGATATTTCCTAATCATTATAATAATCAGCTATTTTAGCGATAAATCATACCTTAATAAGCTCTCGAGATTATTATGATATTAGACTGGAATAAATATTGTGATGATTAGCATTTTTTATCTTTGCATTTTTTTTCCTACAGGATGTAACTTGCTACAAAAATAACTAACTTCAAAAATAATAGTTGATGATACTTTAGAATATGTACTTGTTACCATATTGTGTTCCGTCTGAAAGCATAAAGAATTGTGTTTTGTATAGGCAAATTTATGTCATTGAAGACTTTTTCCATACAAATCATTTTTTTTTCTTTTAGCATTTATAGTCAATTCTGTATAAGAAACAGATACATAAGTGTTTTCACGTCGTCTTGTTACACCCTGCATAAACTAATAATTTTAGATGGATGAAGAATTACAAAGTTTTTATTTAAAAATATTAAATTTTCATTTTAAACTTATGTTGGTAATCTAAATTCGGTTTTGGGATTATGCAATGCAAGTTGACTAAGAACCCCTGTACCCCGGATAGCTGAGCACATATCATAATGGTTAACATTCCATGGCTTAGTTTTGATTTAAGACAGAAGTTACAATAGTAAAACGATTAGGATACGGATATACTCGTAACTAAATCAAGGGTCAAGTGGAGCAAAATGGCTGTAAAGTTTTCAGTTTTACTGCAGCAAGCAAACTAAATATTGTGTAGAATTAAATAGCAATAAGCACCGGAAAAGTAATGTAACGCTAGCTATTATAGCTCTTTTTACTGTAGCAGTAAATTAATAAGGTTTTAGGTTACTGTTAGTTGTAAGAACTAATGTTTTATTCGAATCAGTTTGTGTTTTGTGGGTATGGATTTTACTCTAGTAAATTGAACAAGATCATTACATTATTAGGAACTTTGTAAAAGCCAATTCTAATAATACCTTTCAATGCCGAAAAACTCCTAAGGCTCTTCAAAAAGTTTTCAATGAAAAACTCGCAATAACATTTGATTATTACGATTGATCATAAATCATAATACAGTTCTTGGTATGGCCGAACAAAGTGTTAATATTATTATATTCATATAAGTATATATTAATGCATAGTTTTGGAATCATAAAAAGTTAAATTTTAATTAAAAAAAAACATATTCTAATATCTAATATGAAATCAAAATTGGAAAGCTGTTTATTGCATATGAATATATAGCACTCTCAACGATCGTAATCGCTTGTAGTGATTTTTCCCTACGATAATAATAAGTAAGGGTGAGAGTATTAATTTTGTATTAATTATTTATGTACATTTTTAATATTAAGGAGGCAGTAAGTGGTATTTGGAAAAAGAAAACAATTATTTTTGCTTTGGTTAGTCCATTTATTGAGGAATGCCGTATATAGCCGTGTGTGATGTAATATAGCCTATAGGCTATATAACATTATTGTGTGATGTTATATAGTCTAAAGGCTATATCACACTACGACCAATAGGAGCCAAGCAGTCATCAAAAAATGTTGTAAAAATGAAAAATTTAATAAAGTTTCACGCAGACGTAGTTGCGGACAACTAGTTCTCTCATATTGTTAAAATTATAAAAACTTTTTAAATGTATACAAGAAATAGAGGGAAAAGTAATTAGAAATAAATTTTAACAGCTTTTTCCAACTATCCGCGCGCACTAAGCCATTTTATCAAAGTGCATATTAGCCGAGCCGGTCGTTTTATGCAGGCGGGCGCGTAGGATTACCCCTAATGCAGTCGGAGCCTTACCGTCTCACCGCTAGTTTTATTACGTTGCGTGACAATCGCTTTTAATCCTATTAGCCTCTTAATAAGGTTTCTTTTTGTCGGGCGTAGATTTTAATAAAAACAAGTTAAGGGTTATATTCACTGCAAATTTTTACTTCGGATTTCATATGATTCAGGTGAGGATTTGCATGCACTCTTAATAAGTGTGTTACAATTTTCACAATAAAACCGTTGTTTTTAAAGTGAAGGTATGTCTTGAGCAACCGTTGATCACTTTCTGGGATTATAGAAAAATTATGTGCGTGCTTGGATGTACTGGGAAATTGATAGAGCTGTGGAATAGTCGACCGAAAAGCAAAGAAATGGCTTAAGAAAGAATAGATATATCTCCGTCTCTTCTCTGCTTTTTCAGTGAAAAAATGTATATTTCTTAATAATATTTGGCGACTTTGCCGGCGTGGGAATTATCTATCAAATGGGAGGGTTCAATCAGAATAAAAAGCATGTTGTAATTTAAGTCTGCTAATCGAGTTTCATCGCAATTATATCTTAAACTTTAACATTTAAAGTCGCAATATAAAAGGATATGGCATAAGACGTAAAATAGTAAATACTGAACACCCCATACACGGAGTCAGGCGGTGTAGCGGTAGACCGAGGAACGTACCTCCCCACACCCCCTTCAACCCCCCGGGCAAGTCCCTGACGCGTTATTAAACTCGCAAATTAATTTCTATCAAGGACATGTTTTGAGACATTAAATCCTTTTAATTTCCACATTGACGGTACACCACGTCAATCGACGCCTAGGGTTACGCTAAACATTCGAATTTAATAATGAATTTCATGTGAACGCCTGTAATATAAAGATTTATTTGCTTTGCAATATATATATTTTTTAATCTTGTGATTCACTTTTATCAATTTTAAAAAGGCTTAAACAATGCAATCAACCGCTGTACTTCGATGGTCGATTTTGATTGGTCATAACTAAAAAAATTCCCAACTCTTGGTGTTGAAAAATACTATTTAGCTGTTTAGTCGGACTTAAGTTAATCAATGTCGTAATAATGTTGTGTTAAAATAAACTTGAGGCTGCTTCAAAATTATTAGTTCGCTAAAAGTACTAGTAATGTTGAAAGTGACTGTGCCAAACGCCACTAAGCAAGCAATAAAACTTGACCTTTCTGAGATATTGCACTGAAATATGAGTGTAATAAAATATTATTTATGCAGATATTTCTTTCGAGATTATTGATTAGTATAATAAAATGGGAGAAGACCCTTCAATAGAATATGTAATTTGAAAACACAAAAAATTAACAACATTTTATCTCAACAAATTTTCGATCGGATACCTGACCCGACCCTGTCGTTGATTTTACAAAGTGTACAAAGCAACTAAAACTTTCACGTCAATAATTAAGGGCTTTTAACTTGTAAACTATTTCGTAAAAGTTGTGTTCCGTTTCCGTTTAATTATTATATAAACGTAATGATTTACTTATTATTTCCATAAATTGAAAAATGTTATGGCAAAAAATGAAAACGTAAATTCACATACCGTATTTTATAATTAGAGCTGTTTTCCTCATGCCGCGTAATATAAAAACCTATTATATTGTCCTTCTAACTCGTTATAAATGTAGATTTATTATTGTAATATTTCAATTTCATATTATAGCAAAAAAATTTACTCAAAATCAAATGGAAGACCTCCTTAGAACACGTTACCTAAATGTCCAGCACGAAAAACCTGAGTTATATAGTTTCGCAAGCAGTAACGTATATTTCTATATACATTAATACGCGACCGAAAAACTTTATACCCCTTTTTACAAAAGACGCGTAGATTTAAAAGCACGAAATTTCTACCAGTTATAGTTCATGTGGAGGAGCGTGGAATACCTATATAATATTTGACATGATATAATAATCATACACAAAATACTCTTTTGTTTTTGGTTGAAATCTGTATTTTTTTTATTAAATTTAATGGCCCGGTAATATAAGACATTTATGTCTAATTGAAGTCCGTGATTGAATTGAGAATAGATTATAGTTTTTTTATAGCTCCTCTACACGATGGATTTAAATATTTATGGTCGAGTTATTCTTTAATTCATGTTTTTAAACCTTTTCGTTAATCTCAATTTAATTGAATGTAACACAAAATTCGGTATTCTGTTATCAGTGTCGGTCACAGTAGGGTCCTGTGGGCTGTGACTGGGGTTTAATAGTGAAAATGTCATCATGGCTGGCGGCCATGAATCAGTGTTTAATCAACTGGGGATCGATCCGCCCTACATCATACTAGACACTTGTATTCGCTTACGTTATAACACGTGCACAAGTAAACGGCAAACTCATCAAAAAATTTACTATAAAATATCGAAACGTACAGTAATGTTGTTGGATCGTAAAAGGTCTCCTATATTATAAAAATAGAAACTCGATATAGAAAGAGGTAATCCGTGCACAATTTATTCAGATTTCAAAACACGTTACATGAAAGGATGGCCCTGTTACTACGCACAAAGTGGTACGCAACCCTAAAATATGCGCGTTCATTTATGACGTCTAATTTATTTTAATTCCGCGGCGCTTTCTTGCAGAGTCAATATAAATGCTAATAGAGTACACCTTTGTTGAGCTCGCACCGTAACTACAAAAAGCGGACACCGTCACTCCTACCTCGTTATACTATCCACTTGCCACTAATAGAGTAGCGTGGACTATGAACTCAAACTCTACCATGAGTTTTAAGCAAGAGTATTAATATCAATATTCGATACCAACTACGTAAATTTTTGGCACTGCACATTTTACAGCGCCTCTAGCGTTCACTTTGAGAACAACCGCCTTGACATTACCGGTGAGGTGTTGAGCCTTTCCGGGCAGTTACTGTGTGGTTTACCTATTCGGATATTTAAAAACTTATTTTTTTTTTTGTATTTTTATTGAATTAAAGAAATTCCGTTTAACTTTACAATAGCATATTTTTGGATATATTTTTTAAATTTAACATTTAGTTGTACAATATATTTCAAATGTTTTACATTGTGTCTCGCGACATTTATTCAGCAAAGCAAAAATCCAGATCGGCATTTGAAATTCCTCCATCCTTTCTGATGCTAGCTGGGGATCTATGGCGAGAGAATTCCACACTTTCAAAGACCATTTTTCATTTCAGAATCGTATCGATCCAAACACATAGCTTTGTCAAATGTATTCGATTTAATTTACCGAAAAGAAATAAGTTTTTACAATTAATTTTAAGTTTTTATAAAAGTAAAGTATCAAAGTGCGGACCTTATAATCACGATATATATAACAAGTATATCTTAAAGTCTTTATAAGTCTTAATCGTTAATAATTCATGATTATAAAACCGAGGCCATCACGGGGTCACTAACCTCGTTAGCCAAAACAACCGCAACGTAGCTCCGTAGCGCTACGCGGTAGCTTATCTACGAGAGTGCTACGAGGTGCGTAGATAAGGAATTAATCTTTTCGTGAATTACGGTGACACTTCACCGCATGTCAAAGAAAAGTCTTTGGTTGACAAATTTACTTTAATTATGTAATAACTAACATATACTCTGTCTATTAGGACATACTAAATTGCAACATTTTTGCTAAAATTAATGAGTTATTGACAGAATATAAAAAAGTAATTTACTTAAATCAAAACAATTTCTAAGTATGAATAATTATTTGAAAGTAAAGGTTTATGGCTACAACAATACTTTGTAAAAGCTAATTAAATTATAACAAGCGGTTATGCGATCAGTAATTAATTTAGTTAAAATAAGAACGTACCGATTTGAGTGTTGTGTGTACTCCTTAGTAAAGTTAAAAAAAATACCCATGCGCACTCGCAACTTCACAAAAGTTAAGTCAACGCACTTGGTTACCGGCCTTCTCAAAACCAGTGTATTCTTTTCCTACAGTTAAAAATGTAATGATTCTGAAATTACGAGAAAACCGGACAGTCGAAGCCGTTTAAAAATATGTATCGGGTTAGCAACAAGCCTTTGGGTACACAAAATAATAGAATCCCTAGAAACGTGGCTATGATTGACAAATGAACGTCGGCTCCATTGTGCCCGTCGGCGAATCCCCAGAAATTGTATAACGTAATAGAAACTTGTTAATCCTGGACAGTATCGAATATTACATCTTTTATTGTCAAATGTAATAAGCTTATCGGCCAATATTGTAAGCCCCAATAACACATCAGAATTAGGCTGATATTGCCATGTACTCATTTATTATACGTTTTTATCACACTATGAGTTCTAGTATAATAATATTATGTGCCGCAACATTTGCTGTTAAATTCCAAAACGGACGAACTGTATGTAGTCATACTAATTCTAGTTTTAGACGTTTAAAAAAGTGGGCACGGGACAACTAGTATATTTACTAATATTTCCGGAATAGAATACAATGTAATATATATCACCAACGCGCAGTGGCGTAGCGTGGTGGGAGTAGACGGGGGTACCCCGCTCCGTGCGGCACTTTTTAGGGTGCAGCAAAATTTCACAGAAAATAAAAAACATTATAAATATTTGACCATTTCATATTTCTAACTAAACTATAAATTTAGACCATTTAAAAAAACACGGAATATTTATACTTATCCTGTAACGAAATCTAGGAATTCCGTACCTACTACAAGCGTTATTGCAAAATATGCCTGACGGTTCTCCACAAAAAAAAAATTAAAATTGGATCGTGTCTGTACTGCAATTTTTATTCATCACGATCCTAGGGGGCGGCAAATTGTCCTAGGAGGCGGCAAAATTGTCCTCCACCCCGTGCGGCTTATACCTACGCTACGCCACTGCCAACGCGTAATGGTATCTATGTTCAGCGAGTTTGATTTCACAGAAATGGCTGAGTATCTCCATTGTACAATATTTGTATAAAATCAAATGTCAATAAATTTATACATGAACATTTTCCAGCGGTGAAAACCACAATTTGATCAACAGCGATATTCAGATATTTGAACTACAAACGCAAAAATCATTTAGGTATATTATTACTTGTAATATTTTGGCAATAATAATCGTGGGTGAGATTATCCCATTAAGTTATGTGTTACCTATGTACTTTTTGGACGAAAAATGAAATAAAATTGGGTTAGAGGTGAACGCAACCTGATTGAAAATGCGTAAGTCAGATCTATCATAAAAGACCGGCGACGACTTATGGTGCAATAGGGAACAAAGTTCAGTCCACTTTACTCGTAGCAAAGTATTTAAGCCTCTGCTATTTTATACTACCGGCACTCTTAAAAAGCACACATAGCATTAAAAGGTAACACTTAAATAAAAATGGTTTAACATAAAGTGCGTTATACACTTTATGTAAAAGTTTAACATAAACTTTTACATAAAGTGCGAGTAAAGAAATGTAGTCGCGTTATAATGAATGTGCGCCCACGCTCGTCTGCTTGGTAAGTGGCTGAGGATTGAAAAATGCGCGAGAAGTTTCACCGCTAGTGAAGTGTTCAACTCGATTGATTTTTTTTAAATTTAATTCAGGTTACCTAAAACGATTAGGTAATAGCTGACTTATATTATAGGATATTTTGCTCTACGTTTAAATGCTACCGTGGGATAAATCGTTGTAAAGCAGGCAAAGCCGTGGATAGTGCTAGTCTGTAATATTGGAAAATTATCATTAATTGTAACAGATTTATCAGAAACTGCACTGTGGAATATCGTGACTTCAATATAAATAGGATACAGCTGCATTGCCGTAGAACATGCAGCCAAGTCACGCGAATTCAAAGGATCGGAACATTCCTCGCTTTTACATTATGTTGCTCATTCATTAGAAGTTTTCGTCAATTCAAAAGGTTTGGACACTTATTTTATAAAAGCGTTTGATGTTAATAAGGTAAAAATGATATAACACTTATTTGTTGCTACAATAATAAGTACCTACTACATAGTTGATAAGGTTGTATGTTACGAAAACGATTGGTTATTGCCCATTTATTGCTTAAATTTTTTCATGACACGTACAATCGATGAAATTGATTCCTAGCGAGTTGATGAATTATTTAGTCCAAAAATGACAATTCCATGTTACCCGTGATCTGTGACTAAGCTTGGCATAACGAGTTACGTGATCAAATTACGATCTCAAGATTGCTATAGATAAAATTCTCTGATAGTATAATCCTGCGTACCCGTTTTTGCATTAATGAAGTTTTTAAGGCTATAAAGAAATTAAGACACGAAGTTAATGTTTTATCAATTGTATAGTATTTGTATAACATATTTTTTGTAAAATTTTGTTCATAGGCTTAGCTAACCTGCAGAAACTAGCCAGGTAGCATGACTTAAAAACTAGCTGACGGGGTATTATTATTTCTATCTTTGACGTCATATAACCGAACTTTATAACTAACTTTCCCTCTCGGGCTATGACTATTTTTCTCTGATGGTACCTAAATATAATTACGTGTTCTTATGCTAAATGAAGTCAATAAAACTGTACCTTAGTATTCTAGTCTCCTCGCTAGTATATTGAGATAGCTGTCAGGTACAAAACACTAGTCCGTGAAACATGAGCAAGCAGACTAATAACTTGTTTATGTGTCACAAATAGCGTCGTAAAGTAAAATTCCGCGGATCGCTAAAAGTGTTGTATTTATTGCATTCCTCGCGCGTTCATGAGTGCGCTATTACACGGTCTATAGCGATACCAATTTTCATAAAACTTTCGACATATTTTTCTAAAATAACAACCGTGCCGCATTTGTTCAAGGACTACAGATAAAAATAATAGTATAAGCAAAAAAAAACAATCATAATTATTTTTAGTTTTTAGCTTATTTATAATATTATAAGAAAATTAATCCTTATTTAATCATATTCTAAACGGAAAAAATATTATTATTAAAAATCAATCGTACATAATGACTATCTGAAAACGAGACTTACAATATAATCCTTCAAAACATAAAATTTTAAACTTTGTTCCACGAAAGCTCAATACTTTCTGGGTTAATGGAGTTTTAAAAAAAATCCTCTTCATTAAAACATAAACTACTAAAAACTCAGAGCACCGACATGGTTTTTATTGTCACAGTATATTATTTTAACGGTTTTTAATTAAAGTAAGGCATTTTTAAGTGATTTAATGTAAATCACAAATAACAGATAAGAAAAACCTCATTGAAAGTTTAACTTCAAATGATTATATATAACTGAAGCTTTTGCCCGCGACTTTGCTCGCCTTTAGGAGTATTAATACCTCATCCTTAATTTTCCTTGTTAGGGGCAGAATTTATTAAAATCCTTTCTTAAGGCTTGTGTTGTGTGTTGTGACATGAGCCAGCGGGGTAATTTTAAACTCTAATAAATACCTAAGCCAGTCATTGTAGCTCTTCTTAACAGATATCTAAAGGAGGATTTTGTTGCGGCAGCTAAGATATGCATGCTGTCATTTTATGCATTCGCTCAAGATTGGCGGTATATTAATCCTCTGTTATTCTCAACATATTAAGTCATTAAAAATTAAAAAACTAAAATAAATACTAACAATACACAGACTTAAAAAATAAAGTTATAAAAAGAAAAACTTTCCCAGGTCGTCCCCATCTGGCAGAGTACCCAGCAAACTGATAGCATTGCCTCGTTGGACGGCGATCGCTATCCGTTGTGCCAGGTAGCTCCTGACTCTGGGGTCTCGGGTGGCTTCCATAAGCTTTTAGCTAATAAATATGTTAAAGCATTAATCACATTACCCAAAAAATATATATCATAGAATGATTTTCATTTTTTATATACTAGTGTAATTACGTCTGATTAAGCCTTGATAGTAGGGGAGCCCAAGAGGGGAATTTTGGATTTACTCGAGTGCGTCAGATTTAGCTAGTGTATGCTTTTGTTTTTTGCAAATTGCATAACTTTATTAAAGTAAGAAATATACGAGTACAACATTAAACGAATTTGTTCAGAGTCGCATCAAAATTCAATTGTATAACTAAAATCGTATGGTCGGGTAGCTTGTCAGTCCCATGTCAAACGTAGATTATATTAAAGTATTCAGTCACCTTTTTGGTTTGAGTCAATTTTATCTGCAGTAAATAAATCTAAAGTCTAGACCTGAATGCTAGCAATTTAATTCTAATTGATTTACGAGCCTCGACTACCTTTTAGTAAGTATTAAAGTATTATAGTTAATTTGACTTTGGAAATAAACATACATTACAGGAATAAAAACAATGTAGTAGATTTCAATCGTCGAAAATCATAAACTTGATCAATTATATGTATCTGTGCAATGAGCTTTGCTCACAGATACATAATCTTATTACAAAACAATACAACATAAAAAATGTAATATTCGTAAGTTTTTATCAATTCATCTGCAATTCACATCGGTAAAAAGGGGATAATTCATAAAGTTTTATGCGGACGCGAGCAACAATTAGTATTATATAAACAATCATAGTCTAGAACTATAGAAGGGAAACGGAAACGGTCGAGTTTAATACGAAATTCATTTCGACCATGAACGTTGAGTTGAAACTGCAATTGGAAGTCAATTTGCGTGTCCAAACGTCCAGACTCGGTGCCGCTAGTCGCTACCTGATGTCGGCTGCATGCCACAATGGCGGACGGTCACGACAATGTGAATTCCATTATACATACCTATTTCGGGATATTTACATTTCATACTAACTTCACTAACATTATTCTCTCTAGTATACGGTCTCGGCTTCACTTGTGTGAAACCCTTTTGGAAACATGCAGATGTTTTTCCGATACCAAAAGTAGTTACTCTCCATCTCTACTAAGTCGATGCCAAAAATTAAGTACATTAGTTGCATCATTAAGGTGTGAAGGAAGAACAAATTAAATATTAATTATTATTATTATTCAAGGCCAGATTATCTCGAATAGTTTGAAGTTATATTTGGCTGTTACAATATTATTGAGTGATGATGATGTATCTTCTTAACGGAAATGAGAAATAAACAATCCGCAATTGTAAACCTATAACGGAACACGAACGCAATGAACGATGTCGGTAATAAATTCAATCATTTTGCTTTTATCGTAAATTACATTTGATAAACCATAAAAATAACAATAAAATTGTCACTTGGTACTATTACTATACAGGTAAGAGAATCTGCCTGTCGTGTCTGTTTGTCTATCTATTTTAATGAATACTAGATGATGCTCGCATGGACTAAAATAAGTTTATCGCGCGGGAACTGTATATTTTTTCGGGATAAAAGTAGCCTATGTCCTTCTCCAGCCTCCCAACTAACTTGACACAAAAAATCACGTCATAAAGTTACTTCATTGCAACGTAAAGAAAGGACAAACAAACAAATAAACAAACACACTTTCCTATTTATAATATTAGTATGGATGTGTGTATAGGGCTGCTTATAACTAAAAAAGAGCTTTGAGTCGCAATAAAAATCACAGTTCATTTTATACGTAAAAGCACGTACCGGGCAGCCAGTAATTAATAAAATATCCAATAATTTACTTCTTTTAAATACTCCGAATTAATTTTAGCAATTACTTATTTATTAATAATTAATAAATAGTAATTAATTGAGCAGTAAGTTATTGTAATAAACCTCATTTCGGGTGAGCTATTAAACAGTTATTGAATTTACATCTAGGAAATTATGGGGCAGAGCATATTTTATAGTTAAGAGGGCTGGAGGGTGGCGTGATAGTAGGGGATCCCAGAGTGTAAACAAGCATATTATTAATACTATAATATGCTTGTTTCTAGGCGAAAAGTACTCAGGATTTGAAAGATCATCTCGGGTTCATACATTTTTCCATTTTTTTAATCCATATGTTCATGGGAAAGGTTTTTTTTTCACAATTCAAAAAAAAAACTCTATTAACTGTCGCGACTCATGACTTGGTCTATCAATAGTTTGCGGCTTATCGTTGATTTTTGGGACTCCCTGTAATGAAGAATGAACAAGGCTATTTTTAACTAAAAAAATGTGAGATTGCTGGATCGAAATTAGTATTTCTTCTTATCTGAAACGCAATTCGTTTAATTTAAATATATTTCCACAGGTTTTTGACGCAAGGATGTGACAAAATCTCTCCATGGTCCCCCTAACTATGAGGGTAGTACAAACGTCACCACGTAACGACCGTATCAACCCTCTTTTACATCCTTACTCGGTCAACCCTAGATATAACCTTTGAGCTTATCACTTTGATTCGAGAGTCTCTACTGCGTCATGACACAATTTCAACCCATATATGTATTTCACGACTGAAGCATAAAATCTTGTGTGATAACTAATTAGTAGATTAGCTTGAATCGTTTTATGTAACCAGTTATAATTTTTTCCTCTCACTTTCTGCTAAAAGTTTTACCTTAGAATTTTCATGATGGTCCTTATGGCGTACGTCGTACTATAAGAGACACGAAGTTGCAGAAAGTACGAGAAAATGATTTGACATTTCTGTATCACGCGATTTACATGAGTAACGTTGAATGTTTTGTTGATTTTCCACCTCCTCGCCCTGATGCCACTTCGCAGCGCTTTGTGCGGCATCGTTATGTTTACGACAGACGTCTTCATAAAAATCCACAGACGTAAACCCATTAACATAGACGTTCTTCGCGCGTTTATTGTCCGCTGAGACGACTGTTGTGATTTGAGTGAACATTATACTTTTATATTTGTTGCATTTTTTCTAAAGATAACTGCACTTTTTTTGTAAAGATACAGTTTAAAAAGTAAAGCATACTGTCTCTATTATGGCCCTGTAACACTTATTTAAAATAATAATAATTTTCTTAGAAAAAAGTTTAAAAATATAAGCGGTTTCTAATTTTGGTGGCTTTTTGTCGAACTATTTTTATTAATATCAAGATCAATTAACCGTAAACTTGATGTTGGATTACATTTTTATCTTTATGTAGTCGTTATATATTGGTGACTCTTCACAACATATACATTTTACTGCATTAAGAACTGTCGTTACACGCTAGCGTACTCACAATTCACACCGAGTTATATGAAAAAAAACGAAGTCCACCAAAACCACCAAGTTAGAAAAAAAATGCTAGTTGTTGAAATCCACTCTCTTATACTAGGTGGTGATTATAGAAAAGTAAAGTACGGTTCACGCGACGCGCACGAATACGCGATGGATTAATTAATATATATTCAATAGTAATGGTACAACCCTTACTACGGCCCGTAATGATCATAGTCAGTGCTTATAACTCAGATCGTGATCAAAATTTTTGAGATACTGTTTTTTTTTAATAAAGATTTTTTTATGAATAAAAACAACATCTCAAAATTTTTGATCATACTCTTAGATACTACTCGTACTAAGCGCTGACTATTAAAACGGGCCTAATACTAAACATTAACCCCTTATTCATAAAAATATTTAAACAGGATTTAACTAATCAAGATTCGCATTCCTTTTCTGGAATAACGAAAACGATACACGACTGAAAGGGACAGCCAGCCAGACAGACAACCTTGATTAGTTAAATAGTGGTGAAATATCTTTATGAATAAGGGGATAACAATCTTAATACAGTATTTTATGCCTTGAACAATATCTCTTACTATTTTCCATTAAGGGTTAGCAATAAACAGTCGATCAAAACACTCTACAACGAAAACGTATTTTCAAACGCAGGAAAACCCTTTCGAAAAACCGCTTATGGCACGGGTACCACAATTCATAATAACCGTGTTTAAGTATTCAATACAATATTGTTTTCCTAATGCTTCTATTTATATAACTCGATATTCGCAGCCGAAAATTGGATCTTTGTAGAGTATCACTGAAATTCAATATTTATCTAAGAAAACTTTGGGCGGGAGTAATGGTTAAATAAGACCCTGAGTGAGTTTACATAAATAGGACACTGCTTTCTAGAAGGTTCTAGATATAGATAGAATTTTCCTAAACTGGTATGAGTCTAGATCTGATCGTGGCCTCAAGCAATTCGACGTTTTAATCACTTTATGTTAAATGTATTATATTCAATATTTGTAATAATATATAGCTTATATTTGTTGCTTACAACGTTTTAATCCTTTCGAACATAATGATTTTTGCATGGGCAATAAAAATGCACTGTAACATAGTGAACAGAAGTATTAAGAATATAAACTAGCTATGCTTTTGTTACTTTAAGAATGATCAAAATAAATCCAAACGGCGTATTATGTATTTTTTTTTAACGGGCTTTGGCCCACCACACATTCCCACCACTGCATCTCCTGTGTCGCCAGGATCGACAGCGGT